>JAVJIF010006576.1:0-226408 GCA_038442645.1 Agave tequilana
TATAGTTATTGGTGCAGGCACCAGGCCTGCACCAGACTAGAGGCAGGCTAAAAATTTTATAAGTTAGAAGAATAGCCCCCCTCCCCGGCCGACCTACTAGCTGAAGGCAAGCTAAAGTTTTCTAAATTAGAAGAATAGCCACACAACTCGGCCAACCTACTGGCGAGGGGCAGGCTAAAATTTTTCTAAGTCAAAATATATCCCGCACCTCGGCTGACTTACTGCCTAGGGGAAGGCTAAAGTTTTTCTAAGTCAGAAGAATAGCTCATATTGTGTCATCTCTTGCTTGATGGGAAAAATTAGAAGCGTGTAAATTTTTTATTTGACTGTAAAGGAAGTTATATCAATCTCAAAACTTCCGATTACAAGAAAGAGAAGATATTCAAGCTCAAATCTTCTCTGTTTTAATGCTGAGTTCTTGATGTGGCGGTGAAAAGTGAATCTTATTTTCTGTTAACCGGGTGAGCGTCACAGTCTTCTGAGAATTTCTCTTTGGACTATAGACAGAGAGTAACACAACTTCTGTCCAATAAAATCTCAAAGAGATTTGAGGCAAAAACAAACTTGTACTCAGCAAGTTATTAGAAGAGTTACACTCTTTTATATCCTCAGCTAGAGATTCAGATTTCTCCAAGACTTGCAATCAAACCTTTTTTTTGACCCCTCTTCAATAGCAAACTGAGCTATTTATAGGGGTTTCAAGGGTAGAATTGTCCCCTAAAAATACTCCATAATGGGGGTTAACTCCCTAATTACGTGGGCAGTAATTGACTCAGTAATGAGAACAGTTATAACCGAGACGCAGGATTCTTTTGTACTTGAAATGCGGGCTTCGAGCCTCGCGTTTAGCCGTTGAGGTAACGCTTGAGCTTCGTGTTTGGTTGAAACGCGAGCCTCAAGTTCTGCATCAGGTTTATGTGAGACGAGAGCTTCTGGCTTTGCGTCTAGGTATTGCATAGATGATTGAGATACAAGTTTCAAACTCTGCGCTTTGACCGTTGCAGTAAAGTAGAGACGCGAGTTTCGACCCTTGCGTCTTGGTACTGCAGTGATGCTGAGGCGCGGCTTTCAAGCTCTGCGTCTTAGTCATTATAGTGATGTTGAGATGCGAGTTTCAACCCTCGCGTCTTGGTGCTGAGCTAGTGGCTATGATTAGCCTTGCGTCTGGAGTTTGGACTCTGCTTTCTGATGACTTGTCCTCAGTGATTTTGGACAGTCTGCACATATCTCGGTCGACAAACTGGCAAGGGGCAGCCTAAAATTTTTTAAGCCAGAAAATAACCCACACTTCGACCAACCTTGCCCAGGGGCATGCTAAAATTTTCTAAGAATAGCCCACACCTCGGCTGACCTACTGGCTAGCGGCAGCTAAAATTTTTCTAAGTCAGAAGAATAGCCCGCACTTGGCCGACCTACTGCCTGGGGGAAGGCTAAAATTTTTCTAAGCCAACAGAATAACTTGCACCTTGGCCTACCTATCGGCTAGGGGTAGGAGACATTCGAGAAGAACATAATCCGTATGAGATAGTAATATATATAAAAGAAGAGAAAGGAAAAGACATACTTTCATCAAAATATGAGGCTCGGGGCCTCTACCCGAAAAATAAAGAAGGGACAGTGCTCTAAAGCCATCCTAAAACAAAAAACATAACAAAAAGGAGGGCGCGCTAAGGCCACTTCATAAAAAACAAAAAGGCGCAAAGTGCAAGCTTGACACCAAAATAAATTAATAAAAAACCAAAGCCCGACTATGATCATCATCATTGGCCTCGCGCTGGGGCATTACCTCTACTCCCATTCTTGGGGTTTCCACTCCTTCCCCATCACCCTCGAAGTTGCCCTCTTCACTAGAAAGCTCCTCTTCTAGGCTTCAAATTTAGGATCGCTCGATGATGGGGCAGGCTTGGGCAGGCTCGAGCAGATCATAATGTTTGATTTTGCCAAGGTCAAGGTCGTGCCTTAGATACTTTTCAAGTTGATTCAGACCTTGCAATACTCTAAGCCAGTGGTAAAAGGCTCCGCGATGTACTCATAATACTCCGGGGTACCATACCAGCTAGCGAGTTTCTCCTCTCAGCCCTGCTTCTTGATGACCTCAATGTCAATCCCTCGAATTCTTTCGACTTTGGCTTCGAGATCTTTCTTCTTTCGGGCTCGAGCATCCCACTCATCGAACATGGCCTTCTCCAGAGCCTTGCGAGCCTCCTCAATTTTGGCCTTGGCATCCTCAACATGTGCCCGGGCCTCCTTCGTTTATGCCATTTCTTCTTGGGAGGACCTCCTCTAGCTTCCTCTTCTCCTCCTCCAGCTTGTTCAACCTCCCCTGAAGAGCCTGGGCTTTCTCCTCTGTCGTCTTCATTGCGACCTCCTTCTTCTTACAAAAGTTCTTCCCTTGACGCATGACATTCTGGGTGTGATCAGAGACTTTTGAGGGTATCTACAATGTCTGAAAAGATCAGAAAATAAGTTAAAATAAGCAAAATAAGGAGAGTAAGGAAAGATAAAAGAAGAAGAGGAACACATACCCTCAGAGCTTGGGCAACTCTCATCATCCTCAGGATATTCATGGGGTACTTTGCCAAGCTCCCCACATCCCTAGGGAGGTATGCAGTAGCAGCGACCTGGCGGGCCGCCTCGACGTCGTTGATAGTCGAATTGCTACTATCAATTTCAATTGGAGGATGGTGCAATAGCTCAGGAGGCACACGAGTGAACTTTTCTTGGTCAGATAGAGGAAGCAACACCTCATCCAACTCTGTGAAGAAGCGTCAAGGATGAGGTCCTCTCCTCACCCAGATGGGCCCCTCAGAGTGAGGGCATTTTTATCGCAAACCTGACAAAGTGCCCTTGGGAGGGGAGAAGAGATGATCACCATTTGTTGCTAAGGAGTGGGGGCGGGGCTCGAGCCCATGTCACTGGCCAGGATGGAGGGGATCTCCTTGATAAAGATTGGTCCCTGGCGATGAGTACTCTCCATTAACCTAGAGGTCGGCACCGCTGAGGACTTGACCTTTCTCGACTGTTTGTGCTTAAAGAGCTCGGTCTTGGCATCTTAGTCAGGGAGAGGTCAAGGGGACAAGAGCCTCGGTAGGCGGAACAACTAGGGCATGAGTGCTCTAACCTTCACCCCCACGGCTTTGTGCGCTAAGCTTGCCTTCACCCCTAGATGTACAACTTGGCACGGTCGGAGGCCATTCCTGCACAATAACAAAGTTTAAATAAAATAAAAGGGCAAAATTAAAATGACAGCTCGAGACTTACATTCTGTTGTTGCCTTTCTAGTCTTGGTCTCAAGCAGCACGTGCTAGGAAGACAAGTGTTTCTGCCCTACTCCTTCTCTTCCAAGGACCGCAAGTCTTGAAACACGACCTGCACCTCAGGGGACAACATGAAGGAACAAGGAGGCATCGATTGATGCTAGCTGCTAGGTCATAGGGACCAGCAGGGACTTTGAATAATTTACAAAGAAAAACATGGGTTTCCACTTATATTAGAAAAGGGAAGATCTAGGATAAGTTTTCTCCTTGGGCGAGCAGACATATAACATGTGTATTGTCTTGACGGTGAAAAGGTAATCAAAAAGGTCGAGAGACGGGGTTTTAGGCCCAGAGGTGCATAGCTCGATAAAAGACATGATAATATCAATTGAATTGGGGTAAACCTGACACAAAGCCACTCCCCAAAGACCAAGATGATCACCAGAAAGGGGTGAAGGGGAAACGGAGCCCGAGCTCCACTGCCTTCTTATATACCCCACTTGGAGGTTAACAGGATCACACACCTTCTGTTGTGCGCTTGCCCGCACCACGGGAAATTCAAGTGTAAGATAGAAGAAGCAAGGAATATTCTCAACCTTCTAGGCAGTCAATTCACTAGTATATTGAAGGGCTTAGATAGGAAAGAAGAAAACTCTAGAGGAAGAGGAAGGACCCTCGACTCTTCCCTCGGTCCTAAAGCTAACTTCACCCCTTCACTTGCCACGTTCGTCTTCTCACACCAAAGTTTGTCAAGTGAATCGGAAGGATGAATAGGCTGAGAACCTAGACCCTCGAAGTAATCAACCCTAATTTGTGATCGAATCACCCCCTACTAACATGTCCCACATCCCAAAATAAAAAATAAGGAAAAGAAAGGAAGAGGAAGAGAGAAATTTCTAACCCGAGAGAGGAGGCGAGAACGAAAAGCAACAAGCCAGGAGAATTAAAATCTAAACTCCGTGAGGAAGTTTGAAGAAAACTTGAAGCATAATTAGGGCAAGAGGAATGAAGGAAGAATAAGATAAGATGTCCCCTTTTATATAAACCCTCGCCAAATCGATTTGATGTTTGGCCTGGATCGTGGGTGTCCCTTCAAATCTCGTACCCCCGACCGATGGATTCACGTTGTGTGTCCCATGAAATTATTACCTCTGAGAGGGCCACACGTTGTTCTATTTTCTGATAAAGAATCGACGTGTGTCCTGGCCTACAGAGAAACCTCACCTCTCGAAGCGTCGTGACTTCTCTCTCTACTTCAAGCTGAGCATCCTGGTCTTTGACGACCCGAGCTCCCGAGCTTAAGGGGCAATTGTATGGGCCAAATGCACTGTTCATTGGCCCATTAAAGGAGGCCCACGTACTAAAGCCCATAACGAGAGTCCCCCTCCCACTCGGAGCTGAGAGAGTTATAGATGTTACTCGCACTCGGAGCTGAGAGAGCTCGAGATAACATCTGTTCCCCTTTGTCCTAAGTACGTAAAGGAGGAAGAAGGATCCAAAATGGACAAAGAAGAGCAGTTGGCCTCAAAGTAAACTGGGTGGCGTGCCAGAGCTCTGTTGCAGCGACCAACCAGCGAGTCATACGCTGACACGCGAAGGACTGAAAAGCTCATGCAAATCACGGAAAAGAGGAGCCTGGATTGCGCTCTTTTACTTTTAATATCAATATGAATGACCAAAGTACCCCTAAATGACCTAGTTATAAATATGCCCACAGTGACATCCGAAAGAGGTATGTTCTAATCACTGAGTGTTGACTACATATTATTTGAATTCACCTAGGAACTAAGCTGACTTAAGTATCAGAGGGTTTAGGTCGGGAGCCATCCCGACCTCCTCTAACTTATTTGCTGGTTTTGTTGTGCAGGGTACCTCGGCCTGATGTGACAAAGCTTGACCCATCTTAACTTATCCCAGTCCACTAGTCCACTAAATATTCACATTCAAATCTTCTGAAACAGTGTTAGATTAAGAGACCGATGGAACCAACAATAATGCAGAGTTGTTGTCAATTAATAAAATCGTTACACTGTTGAATCAGAAATATACTGTTGAATTTGCAACAATCGGCAATAGTGTGTTGGAATCAGCCAGAAACAGCTGATTCCTTTAGATTCTATTTCAATTCCGACCGATTCCGGCTGATTCCAATCGACTTCGGCATTCTGATTAATTACCACTAATTTTGAATCAGTGTTGGCTGATTTTGATATGAATCGGCTGATTCGTATTAGAATTACTGATTCTTCGAACCATGAAAAATAGGGTGAGAACCCTGCTCATATATATATATATATATATATATATATATATATATATATATTATATATGTATGTATGTATGTATATGTATATGTATATATATATATATATGAGAAAAATGTATATCAGCCCGCGGGCTGAGAGTACTCTCTCAGCCTGCGGTGACGTGTTTCGATTTGTCACCTCACTGACTTGCGGCCCGCTTTAGGGAGAAGTTAAATTACCAAATACCCCTTATGATAATTTTCCTTATTATTTATTATATTTTTCCCCCCTTTTATTTTGCCGCTCTTTATAGGATATAAATTACTTTTCGCCTTATTCTTTACCTCTTTTTTGAAAGATCTAGTTTCTCCTTTTCAGCCTGGGATAAATTTTTTTTGAAAATATAAATCTTTTCAGATCAATGTTTCACAGCCTGCGATAAAATTCTACTTTATAGTTTATTTTTTATATATAATGTAGTCAGAGTCTTTGGTCGCATTGTACATTTAAACTGCGACCTTATCAAAGACTTTGATCGCAGTGTACATGGTTAAATGCGACCAAGGTCGCAGTGTTGTTATTGATAAAGATGGCCAGCAACTGCAATCTAAGATTGCATTACATGGACTGCGACTTTGGTCGCAGTACGTTAAGTAAGTGTTTTCCTTTAGATTAACATGCATAGCGACCACGGTCGACACTGCTGTTTGGTTTAAGACTGCCGCCAGCAACTGCGACCAAGGTCGCCGTGTTGTTGTTTTATTAAGTGTTTGATGCGACTTGGAGTCACTCCGTGAGACGCGACCTGTCATAAAGATTTTATGAGATCTTTTTAACGTCAAGTCTACGTTGACGAACCCGCACCATTCGTTGTTTCCCGAAGCTGTTGTCCACGCGTCGGCTCTTCATTGGGTTTAGGCGTTAATGTCTTTTAATGCCAAATCGGAGCTGGCGGTTGGAGACCATTAAGGCCGACGATTCTGATTAATGAACCATTAATTATGGTTATTATGGGCTGGCTATAAATAGGGCTCACACTCTCCCTTTAACAGCCCATAATTAGACTGTCTTCATTTGAGAGCAATTGCTCTGAGAATTTCGCCTTCTTCAGAGTCTCTAACAGGGGCCTGCCTCCATGGATGAAGATGACCCTATGCACGAAGATGACCCAGAGCTTGATTGTCCTTTTTCAGGTTCGCTGGGCCTCTGGGAGAATATTTTGGCCGGTGAACTTGATCGATGTTCGTCCACAAGGGAAGAAGTCATGGTCCTTGACGTCCACAGTTTTTTAATACACAGGGACCTCAATAACACCACTGCTCTATTCAACAAGGGCTCTTTTGATGTTTAATCTTCTTTGTACTGTTATATTGTAACACTCAATCTTATTGTATAAGAGAGCATTTTTGTATCATTTTCACATGTCTAGAGATAAATGCCTGGACATAAATAAAAAGACCTCAATAACACCACTGCTCTTAGTCAACAATGGCTCTTTTTTTGATGTTTAGTTTTCTTTGTACTGCTATATTGTAACACTCAATCTTATTGTATAAGAGATCGTTTTGTATCATTTTCACATGCCTGGAGATAAATGTGTGGACATAAATAAAAAGCATATTTGTCTTTTAATAAACTACGACCTTTGGTCGCAGTCATGCAATGCAAACAAAACAACTTGGACCAAAGACGACACTGCGACCAAGGTCGCATAAGACTACAGTGCAAACAGAAACAACTGCGACCAGGGTCGACACTGCGACCAAAAAACTGCGACTAAGCAACTGCTACGGTGACGTGTCACCTCGTCGCAGTGTTATTGTTGATTAAGACTAAAGACCAGCAACTGCGACCAAGATTGCAGATTATTTTTTAAAGACTGCGGCCATCAACTGCGACCAAGGTCGCAGTGTTGTTGATTATTTATAAAGACCACCAACTGCGACCAAGGTCGCAGTGATGTTGTTGATTAAGAGTAAAGACCAGCAACTGCGACCAAGGTCGCTGTGTATTTTATTAAGACTAAACACCAACAACTGCGATCAAGGTCGCAGTTTATTTTATTAAGACTACGGTCAGAAATTGCGACCAAGGAAGCAGTGTTGTTGTTGATTAAGACTAAAGTCCAGCAACTGCGACCAAGGTCGCAGTGTATTTATTAAGGAGGCGTCCATGGTCGCAGTATTTCAGCCAATACATAGTAGTAAAAAATGTACTTCACACAATTAACTTTAGAAAACAGATTTATATATATTTAAAAAGAAAAACAAAATACAATTTTTTAACTTCTAATCGTCGTCATCACCATCGTAATCAGATTCGTCGTCAAGAGTCATGCTTTCGTCTTCTGTCTCTTCCTCCTCTTCAGGTATAGTCTCATCGTCGCTTTCTTCCTCTTCATGTTTGTATTTTGGTTCATCAATGAACTCCCAGAAAGGGTCGTCTGTATCAAGCTCAGATTCTGACCCGTAGCGAGACATTGTTTCAGAACTAAACATAAATCATCATTTGATGATTGGCTTCTTTCCGGTGAAGACGGTGGTGATGGTGAAGACATTGTTTGAATGTATTGGCTTCTTTCCGGTGAAGACGGTGGTGATGGTGAAGACATTTTTTGAATGTATTTTCGGAACAGTGAGAGTAACGAGTTTGAGCAAAAATAACTTAGTATGTTTTTAATCCTTTGCTCATGACCCTTTTATATATTTAATCCCGGAATTCCAAAAGGTTTAAGCTCTCGGACCACGTGAATATCTCTCAAATATATTTTCTATCTTTTCCCAAAATTGTATACTTCCTAGGTGACTGTTCAGTTATCCAAAACAGTTTAAAAGTTAATACACTATAACTTTAAATTACTTTGAACTCCAAACAGTACATTATTGCGACCAAAGTCGCATTGGGAACTGATAAATGATTAACTGCGACCATAAATTGCATCCGTAGTAGGATTGCGACTATGGTCGCAGTGTTTAAGAGCAGCAGTCGCAGTTTGGATATGTAATTAAAAGAGCTTATAAGTTAATATAGTGAGAAAGAGACCTTACAAAAAAATAGAATTAAAAGCTTTTAAAAGAAGACAAAATATAATTGAATATCAGAAGATCAGGAAATCCTAATCCTCGTCATTATCACCATCATAAGCAGATCATCGTCTTCATTCTTCTGCTCTTCCTCTTCATCACTTATTTCCTCATCATCTTGCTGTTTTTGAGGTTTTTTTTGTTTCACCGATGAACTCCCAGAATGGATCGTCTCTATCAAGCTCTTCGTCTGACCCGTTGCTAGGAAGCGAATCTACAGCATCAGAGGACATGCTTTCATCAAGCATGTCTCCGTCAAGTGGCAGAGGAATAATGTCTTCTTCACGAACCCACATGAAAACTTCATTATCATCATGAATAGGAGGATCAGTTAATACATTATTTGATGTAGTGAGATAGTCAAAAGGAGTGAAGTCCAGACTGGTATCAGATTCACTAGAATACCCTGAAGAAAGAGGACCGGTGGGGGATTGATTGAAGTTGAATTCTGAGTGTTCAGAGGAAGAAAATGGGGAAGACATGATTCAAGAATGAATTTTTTTTTGGAAGTTTTTGAAATCAAATTGAAAAGGAAGAGCAAAAATATAGTTTTTAGGTATGAGATAATATATTAGTAACAAGCATTATATAAAGGTGAATATTTGTGGAAGAACATGAATAATAATAATAATTGTTAGTAATAATAATTGTTAGAGGTGATGGTTGAGTATGGTAAGAAGTGATAAAAAAATTTAACTTTTTATAGAATTGTTTGCCTATATCTTTAGATTACGTATGGTGCACATCTTTCCTTTCTCAGAGATTAACATTAGTGCGTCTCTTTTTCTAGACTGTTGTTGTATCACGGTAGATATAATATTAATTACTTCTTTTACATAAGGCATGAGAAAGAAGATTGCGAATTTGGTCGCAGTACCGAAGGAGGTCGCATTGCTATACGATAGTATTTTTTTTGTCTGGTATTCTTTATTCTGTATTAAGTCTGCGACCATGGAATGTTTTTTTACTTTTCAATGCTAGAAGTCGCAGTCGTCATTTAAAAGGGGTATTTTTGTCATTTTGATTCACGATTGTTTAGGCGGGTTTTTTTGATTTTTTTTTGCGCCCACACTCTGCGACCGATGTGTGGCCTATATTCAGCCACGTCCCGCAGACTGAGAAACTCTCTCAGCCTGCAGGCTGAGGTACAGTAGCCCTATATATATATATATATATATATATATATATATATATATATATATATATATATATATATATATATATATATATATATATATATATATATAGTAACCACTTAAAACTCAAGTATAGAAGGTGAAACCTTCATGTCTTTATGCACAACATGGTCAAGCTTTTCCTCACTGCCGAGGTCCATGAGGTGAGGAGTAGACTTGGTCATCACTCACCACAAAGTATAGATCCACTTAGGTGGTCAAAACCAGCCCCGTACTAGAATATAGATATGAGGTGCAACTGTAACAAAAATATTGAATAATAAAGCAACAATTGTTTTCATCAAAATTACATCCCAAAATTCGTGAGTCTAGGGTTGTTTGTTTCGCGTAAAAGGTCATAAAAGACCACAATTCATAAATGACTTACAGCCCAATTACAACTACAATATTTGTTTGGACCGTAATTCGTAAAAGACTGACGCAACCCAACTACCACTCATTTGCAACTCAATTACCACTGACTTATAACCCACTTACAGTTAATTTTTTGGTCATGCAAATTTCTATTATTTTATATTAATACTAATTTTTTAATATTTAATATTTATAGTATTTTTTGCAATATTTACGTTTTTTAAATTATCAAATTGTTAATTTTGTGGTCAACTTTCCACTTACGACTTACCCATTACGACAACTGAACACCGTAAAACACAATACACTTTCCCACATACAACTTTATATTACCAATCAAACACTATAAAACTTACATGCATATAACTCATTTACAACTATAAAAGAGTTTACCAATTACAACCTACAAATTATAGTCAATTACGACAATCAAACAGAAAAAGTATTGCATTGCAATGTTCTACACGGAATTGGCTCTCAATCTTGGTCTGGACCCCCTTTGTCAACTCCTTGGATGGCCCTCTGCGGTTGACTTTCTTCTTTTGGGCAGCTGTTCCTACCCATAGTGACACACAAAAAGGGATGTTAGATATTGCTTTAGAGGAGTCGATATTTATTTCCCCTGACGCACATTACAGTTTCTAGCGTACCAAAAACAGCTAGCCATCAAGATCAAGGTCCAAAAATTCTTAGTAACCAGGGAATGAGAGTGAAGTTATCATAGCGAGATAGATTGATAGATTTGTTAGCTAAGCAAAAACGAGACTGTAGCTTGGTGTTTATGAAGTGTTCCTGTGATCCAATAGTTACAAAGTTTTTGAAACTTCAGAAGCGACAAAGTGGTTGCGCTACACTCAAGTTTGGTGAACGGGAAAGAACACGGTCTTGTGTTGTATCACTTTTAGTTTTCTCTTCTCTTTAGTTCTTATTTTTTGTCCTTTCTTTTCAAAAATCAGACTACCTATGAGTGTTTTATACATATTTGTACTTTTTTATTTTTTAAATATTTTGTTAAGTTCTTATTAATGAAATATCAAAAATTTTACCTCACAGTTTTATCGAAAAAAAATTCCTAGTAACAACACTAGAGATGAGTTTATAAGAATTCCAATAAAAGTTCATCAATTTCTTTGGGATCACAGTGGAGATTCATCAAATTAAATAGGAAAGACAACAAGAAATGTCCCCTGCCCAGCCTTTTCACTCCAATTTGGCTTAGTGTGAATTCTTCTTTTAGAAAGAGGATTCAAAAAAAGAATAGAAAATAAAAAGATCTCCCCCTCTCTCCTATAGCCACTCTTACTCTCTCTCCTCCTCCTCCTCCCTGAACTCCTAACCCTAGGCTACCGGCGCCGGGGAGTCCTCAACTTTCTTCTCGAAGAGGCTTTCTTTCTTTCCATTTTCTTCTTTCTTCTTTTTTTCTTTTTCTTTTTCCGTCAACTGTTGGATCCATCTCTCAGCGGACAGATCTGACCAAGGGGAGGCTGGATCCGGCCGGTGGTGGCCGAATCTAGTTTTATGTTGTCAGAGCGAGGTCGCGATGCCAGAGGAGGCGCGGTGCCAGAGGTGGCCGCGTTGTTCGTGGATGGTCTGCGGCAAAGACGGGCATGACGGATTTGGCCCCGGTGAGGACAGAGGTCTGGGTGGGCGTGGCCCGATCTGGACTCAACGAGGGAGGGCATGGCCGGATCTGGGCTCGACGAGCGTGGGCATGACAGATTCGGGCTCGGCGACGGCGATCATGACAGATCCGAGCTCGATGAGGGCAGTCATATCATACCTGAGCTTGAACGAGGAGCGCGGCGAGGGCGGGCATGATGGACTTGGGTTCGGAGAGGACAGAGGGTTAATTCAAGCCTCAATCTCCCACGAGGATGTTGGTGTTCGAGAGTCAGAAGTTGTGGAAGGCCGTAGATTATTGTTGGAGAAGAAGTCGACGTCGGCAAGGAAGCCAGGGACGACATCGCTTGAGGAAGCCTCAACGACCAATGCATCTCGGTGTTCGAATTGGGGCCTGTTTGTTTTGCCGCAAAACATCGCAAGTCGTAAGTTGTAGAATGAGAATAGAAAAGTGAACTGTAGTAGAGAAAATATATTGTGTTTTATAATGTTTAATTGGTAAAGTGAAAGTGTAAATAGAAAAGTATATTGTGTTTTACGGTATTTGATTTGTAAAGTGAAAGTGTGAATGAGAAAGTATATTGTGTTTTACGGTGTTTGGTTGGTAACTTAAAAGTGTAAGTAGAAAAGTTGGCCACAAAATTAACTGTAGCAGTGATTTAAATATTATAAATACTATTAAATTAAATATACTATTAAAAATTAAATTGTATTAATAAATTTGAGATAAAATATTAATAATTTTAATATTTAATTATAACAATAATATTAATAAAATATTAATAAAATTAGTAAAATATTACTAAAATATTAATTAAATAAATAATTATAAAATTTAAGAAAATCTAAAGAACATAATAAATTTTAAGTATACTAATAAAACATAAATATTAAAAAAATCTTAAGAAAAATAATAAAATATAGTTATAATATATAATATTATAAAATATTTAAGATTATTATAATATTAAATTTTATTAAAATAATATTTTAATATTATAAATATATATAATTAACAAGTAAAATATAATTATAAATTTAATAATAAAATATTATTATGATATTATTATAATGAACTATTACAATATTAACATAATAAAAATTAATATAATTTTAAAGTATATTATAATATTAATAAAGTAATTATTTATATAAGAAATAAATAAATTAAATATATAATAATTTTATATTAAAGCATATTATTGTTATATTAATAAAATATTAAATCTAAATAAAATATTAAAAAAATGGCGTAAATATTAATAAAATAATAAAGTATAAATAACAATATTAAATAAAAATATTAAATTAAAATAATTAAATATTAAATATTAAAACAATATTAAAATAATAAAAACTAAAAATACAAATATAAAATAATTAGATAAGAAATTAAACACTATTAAAAATATTAAATATATTAAATATTTAATAATATTAAATTATATATTGATTATCAAGTAACTGCTTTGAGACTGCAAGTGTACTACAAGTGAAATTTACATGACCACAAAATTAACTGTAACAGTTGCAGGTGAGAAAATTTGAGTGTAAAATCGAAATTTATATGACCACAAAATTAACTGTAGCAATTGCAAGTGGGAATGAGAGTTATATTTTGCAAGTTATTTTGCAGCGAAACAAACAGCGAAAAATGGAAAAGAAGTTTTACGACTTACGATTTTGCGGCCTTTTGCGGGGAAACAAACAGACCCTTAGTGCTGGCAGCAAGCGCAACGAGGTTCAAATGCCGGCGACGATAATTTGAATTTTCAATTTAGGGGCGGGTATTTTAAATTTTTAATTTCAAATTTATGTTACTGATGATGCGCCCGTTGATGGGGGCAGTTGAGCGATCGTTGATGGGGCAGTTGAGGTGACCATGGGCAATTTGAATTTCGAGTTTCAAATTGGTGTTGTTGTTGATGTGACCATCGATTGACCATTGATTTGGTCGTTGATGTCGCTAAATTTGGGCCGAGGAGCTGGATTTGAGTGAGAGATTTTACTTCTATGGCAAAGCGTGTGAAGGGATGCGCCAACTCCAGGAGTGAGAATGGGGTTACCAGCCGGTCAATGAGACGGCAGCGAGGAGCTGGCCAGTGTTTGAACCGGCGAGGTTAGGGATTTTTTGCAAAACTCTAAAATCCAGAACAAGGGCCTGGGAGAGTTTATGAGGGTGACCGGACGAGTATGATTTGGTCTTGAGTGGTTTAAAAAAAGGGAGGAGATTGCGAGAGTTTTTCTTTTCTTTGTATTTGAGTTTATTTAGCTATCTTCCGGCACCTGCATGTGCACAATTTTTATATTTCTAGAAGACTTTAGGTTCATATACTTGCTTGTGATTGTTTTCATTAATTTTTTTTAATGAAGCGTGAGAGCCCTTCTGACTTACCGTTTTTTCTCGTAAAAAAAGATTAAGAGAAGCAATGGAGTTTCCAGATAAGTTTGTGATGATCATAAACCCCCACTCCAGAGTTAAGAAATGCACATAGAGATTAGACACCAAACTCTCCCATCTTTATGCATGTATATATTAATTATGGACTCATTTATGATTTATCTAGCATGCTTACTCGAGGGAGAAAAAACGAAAAGAAAGAAATATATATGTGGATACTATACGTTAATGACGAGTCAAAATGTTGAATTTGGAGTATAATTATTAGAAAGAGGTTGATGAGTCAAAATGTTGAATTTGCAGCAGGTGATCTATACCTATCATCAAATTCTGTTTATTTTAAATAGTATCAAATTCTATGTCTTCAATGACTAGTTCCAATTATGTTGGAAAATAATGGCTTATGAATAGGTTTTACATTTTATTCCTGCCATCACATATGATTTTGGATATCCATTCTTATGACTCAAATCCTTAACTCTACAGCCCTTGCCATTATTTCACATTTTAAATATTCATAAGCTAATAATTAATATTATAAGGGGTTTCGCTACAGTCTCCGATGTCAAATCTTAATTAAAAAAAAACTTAGTTTCATAATTTAATTCGCTACAGTCACTTCTTTTTTAAAATTCACGCGATGCTTTCATGTGTTACACATATGAAGAGATTATCAGTGACTAGCCTTAAAATATATAGTTTCAAACAAGATGAATAGAAACCAATAGACTTAATTAAACATAAACTCAGTGTTGAAATATATATAATTAATTACTCAAGTTTTTGAGTCAAGTTGGTTAAAACTATGCTTAAGATACATAATATTACTCCTATTTATAATCAGGCGAGGTTTCGTGGTGTAATGTGCAGAGAAGATTGTTATATCTATGTGTGAAATAGTCCCAACATCGAAAGAATATAGAACAATGATCTACTTAAATAGAAATTAAGTTTGAAATTAAGACCTAATGCTCAAGCTTTGGGGCACATTAGACCTTAGGGAGTATTGCCATCTCCAACCTATTTCTTCAAAATAGAGTTAGTTTTTTTTTTTATCAAAATAGAATTAGCGTCACACTAAATTCTCTCTTCAACTCCAACCCATGCACTAAATGTTATTCTAAAAAGAATATTCTTTTTATCAATTCCCAATAATAATCTATTTCACCAAATAATATTAAACCATTCAAAAAAAAATTAAATAAAAAAATCCATGCGCTATCGCTACGGTGCTGCACCAAATATGACGCAACACTGTAACAAAATCCAAAATGGAGTTAGCATTTGGCGTTAAGTTGAAGCACAAATTTGACGTCAAAATGAAATTTAACTTCATTTTGACGCTAGATTGGAGATGCCCTAACTTTCATCTAAGGGCAAGCAGATGGTTGAGTTAGAATTTAGAAAGCTATATATTTTCAACAAGTTTTGGTCAACATAAAACTGTCTAATAAAGAGGAGAGACAACAAGGCATGAATTATCCTTTTATTTTGTTTTATTTTACTGAAAGAAAAGTAGACTTAATTTCCACTCTTTTCACTGCAGAACATATAACGAAATGTTTTTGCTAGAAACCTTATGATGATCAAGTTAAAATATTCCATTTACATAGACCATAATTACATCCAAGATCCAATGAAGAAGGTGCACTTGGAGCAATTCATAGCAGATAAAAGTTTTATCATATCTTATTTTTCTTTCTTTATAGTACATACTCATCGTCTGTTAAAAAGCTTTTGGATTAATTTTGATTGAGCATGAATGTAAAAATATTGGAAGCTAGATATGAACAAACATACAAGCTCAAATTCTACTCATACACATTAACAAATGCAGAATTAACAGTGAACATATTATAATAAATCTTAATGTTTCATTGTAGTGCACACTTACGGCAGCAAAATCACACGTACGTACATACATATTAGGAAGCTCATCTTTCTTCACAGCTTGAGTGTCAAATTCTCGAGAGTCTAACTAGCTTCACGGGACTTTTATTGTGCCTTTTACGCCCTGAGGAATCGAACACCACCCACACACATGGATAGGTTTCAGGACAGGGCTCTGATACTACTTATAAGGATTTGGGGCATTATCCAAAAAGACTAGTCTTTTAAGTGGAGTTGTCCAAATTCTTATATACTGAAGACCATTCTCATATCTAACCAATGTGAGACTATTTGTTTGACATCCAACCAACAACGTCATCATACACACTAAAATATTTATGAGTGAAACATGTGAGAGGTGCAATTCGGAAACGTCATAAAAACTTTTGGGTGCTACTTGAAAGAAAGCCGAAAGGCTCTCTAGCTAGTGGTAAATTTCAATGTCAGTGGATTAATGTGAACCCACTCTCTTTTACTAATTAACATCTTCGATCAATAAACTAAGAGCAAACGTTGTTTTTGCTACGTCAGCTACAACTCAAGTTGGGCACCACAAATTTTGAATACCATTTGTGCTTGTACGAAGAAGAAACAACATGGATCTCCATTTATATACGCTTGTGTTTGTGCAACAACCAACACAACACCTAAGAGGGTGCACGTGCATCGACTACTAATGTATTGGATGTGTGCAATTAAAAGAACAAAAAAGAGAGAAAAGAGAGAGAAAGAAATTAGTAATGTATTGGATTCGAGATCATTAGAGATCCATGGAGTGGATCAAAATCTCAAAAGAATATAAACAAGTGAAGGGCAAAGTATGGGTGCTCAATAATGGCTAACACTTGAAGAGTGAGTCCAACTCCTTTGAGATCTCTACTTGGTTGGCAGATTTGCTTCTCTAGGTTTCGGAGATGCTTGCAGCTTGTGGATTATATATTTGAGATAAGTTTTGTGGTCACTGAAGCTACTTTGATAGCTGCAAGCACTCTTAAAATATTGACATGTCTGTATCCTTTTCTCTATATCATCATATTGTTCATTAATAAATGGGAGATCTCCTCCAAAAAAAACCCTACCGTACCAAAATCCCAGTATCATTAGCCAGCACGGCACATTCTGTTTTTCTTCTTCTCATTGTATGTAAAAAAAATAATGTTTATATCTTGTATTGAAACTGCTCATTGTACATTAAATATTTTGAAGGTTGCTTTGAGTGGTTGCACCCTTTAGCTATTTTAAACTGTGGGTTTTAGTTATATATACCCTTAGTTTCTATCATATTTTCATATTAACATATGATCAAATTATAATATTTTTTAATTGAGAAATATTCAAATCGTTTACAAGGGTCAAAAATTTGGTTTTTATTAGTTTCTTTCACAACAACAAGAATGTCAATTATACATGATATTGACATATTTTTAATTTTATTTTTTCTATTTAAGAGCAATTAAGTCCAAAACTATGTGGAGAATATCTTACTTTTAATATGTTATAACTAACAAAAAAATGTAGAGAGGAGAACCAGAAAGAAAGACATAATGTGAATTGTGACAAAAAGATCACAGGTTCAAAACAGCAGCATTATGAGAAAAACTTTTTCCCTAAAGTGTTAATATGAAAATATTTAAGAGGTGCTATGGAAGCAATATATGCTTCTCAATTTAAAGACACATTTTTGAAAGTTGGATCTTGATGGCACTCAGGATGTTTGTTCTATACTTTTCCCCAACATGCAATCCATCAGCCCAATAATTTATTGCTATGAAATTGACCTTCATAGATTTCTTTATCAGAGTCCCATTCACAAGGGAAATAATTATTGAACGTCCCTGTGGCATCTCCACATGGCCGAGATACAGTAGCTTGAACTCACAGTCTATCAATGAAGCAGTTGAAGAGAACCACAAACAATTGTTTTTAATACATGCGATTCATGAGAGCTTTTATTTAGATAACATATTCTATTGCTCTCTGGCTGAATTTTTGCACAAGCATTCTTAATTTGCGAATTCAGTCTTAGTCTTTAATTCTTCATTAAAATAAATGAAATCACATATTATCCACATAATGTTTATACGTAATGTACGTGTACGAATACATATATACCACGCTACATGATTTGGGTACTGTTCCCACGCGGAAAAGTGTAGCGTTACGTATTAATTTTTAGCAAGCTTCTTTTTAATGTTTGTTTTTATATGAGCTATATCACTGAACGTGTATTTCTTTTCATATTAGTACTACTTTTTAGTCAATTAAAACTGTTGTAGAATGATCCCACTTATATACTCAAAATGAAACATACTTATCTGTATTATTAAAATACAGAACAGGAACAAAGGAAACGTTTTTTTTTCTAAACCTCGCAGGCACCTTCGTTTCTTGGCCCTTTGGATTTGACTGTCTCTCTCTTTTATCACTGGGTGCATGGTAGGCTAAACTTGTCCCGAAAACTAGTCCATTGGTTTAACTATAAGAATGTTTATACACGTGCAATTTAATTTTTCGGCACAAAACTTTTTTTTTCCCCCCCCCCTGGAGAAACAGGGTGGAGGTAACCCTCCAGCCAATATATATATATATATATATATAGAGACTTGTGTCCTTCTAAAAGGATTTGAGTCAGAATCCTTCCAACTCAAATAAAACTCTCTGACATTCGAATACAAGATCCACTCCGTTTAAGTTGATCTATATTATATCAAGTATTTATAAACTAAAAGTCAAGTGTTTTGAATACTTTTTACCCATCCATCAAGCGGCGCAAAATGGACGACCTAAAGTAGTGAGTTGGTTAGATCTATATCTTTCGACATACAAATTCTCGATCCGACTATTTGATTATGATTTAAACGTTTAAAAACCCCTACAAAATTTTTTTGTTAGGCATCAAATATTCTACACCGTCAAACTAACCAACTCACTATTTAGGCTATCACAACAGATGAAAAGTGATGCTATTCTACTATCTCCAGATAGATCAGTATCATTCGAGATCATACCTGAGGTGACTCAGGGTGGTGATTATAGCCAATAAGGATGATGGTGATAATGAGAATCGAGGACCGGTTATGGGTGATGTCCAAGATTTTATTACAGTTGGAAGAACTCGGAGAAATTCACTTAAGCCGAGTTGGCTCACTACAAATATGATTATAGTCTATGCTCTTCCAATCATTAAGAAGGCGATCCCGTCTACATATAGGGAAGATGAAATCTTTTCGGAGTCCAAGATGTAGAAGGATGCCATGATAAAAGAGATGAACTCTTTTCAAGAACGACACTTGCGACTTGACAAAATTTCTCAAGGAAAGAAGGCTATTAGTTGTAAGTGGGTGTTCATAAAAAACATGGATCTCTAGATGGTAAACTGTATGCTATAAGGCCAGATTGCTAGCTAAAAGCTATAAGCAGTAAGAAACATTGACTACAATTAGGTATTCTCACATGTTGTAAAACACTCATCGATTCGAATATTATTGGCACTAGTGGTACAATACGAGTTGGAGCTTGATTAGCTTGATGTAAAAGCCACTTTTCTCCGTAGTGATCTTGATGAGGAGATCTTTATGTCTCAGCTTACGGGATTCAAGATTGCAGGAAAAAAAAAATGGTGTGCAAGTTGAAGAATTCACTTTATGGGTTAAATAATCACCAAGACAGAGGTACAAGCGTTGCGACAACTTCATAAGAGATAAGAGGTACACATGAAATCATTATGACCCATGTGTTTACTACAATAAGTTACCAGGTGAAGAGTATGTTTATCTACTGTTATATATGGACGATATGCTCATTGCTTTTAGAAGTAGATCTATGAATGATAAATGAAGAAAGACTTGCCTTCTGAATTTAAGACGAAGGATTCTTGGTGAAGCAAAAAATGTGCTAGGCATGAAGATTGAGAGAGACTGAAAAACTGACAAGGTTTGCTGGACACAGAAGGGGTATTTGAAAAAGATAGTGTAAAAGTTCAACATTAATGGCGACACAAAGTCTGTACACTGTTGGCCTCTCATTTCAAATTGAAAGCTACTTTGTCTCCTACTATTGTTGATAAGTGTAAGTATATGTCTCCCGTACCTTATGCTAGCACAGTTGATAATTTAATGTATACAATGGTGTGTATAAGGCTAATTTGTCACAAGTGTCTCAATGGTTAGCAGATACATGCACGATCCCGGTAGGGGTCATTAGGAGGCAGTAAAGTGGATTCTACAGTACATCAAAGATACCATAAATGATGGTTTAGTGTTCAAGAAGGATTCTATGGGTAAACAAGAGTGTATCAGATATGTTGATTTTGATTACGCTGGAGATCTCGACAAGCGTCGATCTATAACGAGGTATGTATTTACATTGTCCTAAGCACCGATGGGTTGGCGCTCTATTCTACAGTCTACAGTTACTTTGTCTACTATGAAGGCCGAGTATATTGGCATAATAGAGATTATGAAGGAGGCAATTTGACTTCAAGGGTTGCTTGACAACTTGAGAATTGAACAAGATCTATTGAATATCAATTGTGATAGCATGAGTGCTATCTATTTAGCAAAGAACCAAGTTTATCATGCAAGGACAAATCACATCGACGTCAAGTTTCATTTTGTTGGGAGATTCTTGATGAGGGTGGCATTGAGTTAAAGAAGATTCACACGAAAGAGAATCCCACAGATATGTTTACAAAAGTTGTTCCCCAAGTAAAGTTCGCGCATTGCAAAGAATTAATCCATATCCTTCAAATTGCTTGAGTTTAGTGGGGCTCGTTTGGATGAACAACGGATGGCTTGATCCCTCAGGAAAGGGTACATAGGAAACCACATTGATGCACCCTGGTTGAGTCGACATGGTTCTTTGTTGTGTTTGGCTCAGATTTGAGAAATCTTCTCCGAGATGGAGAATTATAGGAAGAGAGTGTAAAATCTTGTTGCTAGAGTATTTTAACTCATCGAAGAAGATAGCTCAGAGTTATGGATCTCAACGGCGTGCCTAAGACTTGTAAATGACCCAAGTACTGTAAATGACAGAGGCCATGTTAATCGCCCGATCGACCGGCCATGCACAGAAGTGCATGAAAGAAGAAAGGCATGTAGCGGTCAATCGCCCAGAGGGATCAGCGCAGCAGAAGACAGTCAGTCGACCGCCTGATCGACTAACCAGATTGGTTTTGGCTCTGCATAACTAAAGGTCGACTGTACAATTGACCAGCCAGAGCGCAGACATGAGCCTGCACAGAGAGCATTTGATCGCCCGGTCGACCGCACGACAGTTTTGAGCGTTTTCCTATTTGAATTATGGATTTGTTTCTGATCCGAATTCAGATCTGTTGGTTTCTTCTTCATGAATTCTCTGGCTATATTAGAGGAGTATTGCCCCCTGTATTTATAACCTAAATTGATTGATTAACAAGAACTCTCTCCTTCTGCCTCGAAGATGTAGGCAATTTTCGAATCTTGTTAAATCTGTGTTTTTCTCGCTTTTTCTCTGTTTTTCTTCTTTCCCATTATTAACTGTTGCAGTAATACTATAGTGCTTGTATGTAGACCTCTGACGCGGACCCAACATATACATGTGCATAATTTGTGGAAATTCGCACCCAAAAAAAAATACAAAAAGAACCAAAAAAAAAGTAGCCATGAAATCAATCACCTTCACATCAAGATCAAGTAACATATTATTTATTTAACCCTACCCCCACCACCCACCACCCAGGGGGTTGGACTTTTGTCCTTTTTCCCTACTTGTACTGGCAGTAATGACAAAGGCTGTTGATGCATTATTAACCGCTCCATTTTGGGCACTTGGGCTCATTTTGGGCTCACCCTATGTGGTGAAGTTGCTAGAATACTTTAGGGAGTTTTAAAGTATTTAGGATATCATTGTAAATATCATGTAAAGAGGGATATTTTCATAAAAGATTCTAGAGGAAGATATTTAGGCATGAACATATGAGAGCTTCTAGATATTCTAAAAGTCTCCAAATCTAGAGAATTTCTTATACAAGCCATTGCCTAAAAATAAGAGTCAAGGATGCTCATTTGTAAAGAACAAAGTAAGCATAAGTAATATAAGCTTCCACTTCTTCTCTTAAGTGTTCTCTCTCTTTCTTGATTTAGCGTGAGGGTTAGACTGACTTAGCTTCGCTTCTAAGGGGAAAGGGTGAGCTAAGTGTTGCACGGGTTTGAGTGGTTAAAGGTCAAAAGAATCTGCCATTACAGTTGGTATCAGAGTTTAGATTCGGAAGTGATAATACTGAGCCCCGATCTTATTCCGAGGTAGTTGGAATTGTGGATCTGAAGGATGCTCCTAAGCCTCGCAGGGAGAAATCCCGAGATGTCATGGCGACGCTGGAGGCACGGTTAGCTAAGATGGAGCTTACCGTGGCAGATAAATTGGAGGCTTATAACGAGCGCATCGAAAAGTTAGAGTCTGTGGGAGACAAGCTTCAGGAGGAGATGCAGTCGGTCTTGAATTCTACCGTCGACATGTTACAGTAAGGGGACACTTCCTTGAGGGAGGAGAACGCGATTTTACGGAACCACGTGGAGGTACTCTTGAAGGAGTTGGCTGAGCTTAAAGAGAGGATCGACCAGCGTAATGTCGCATTAGCAACTCGAGGTATGGTGTCGCATCCCTTTATGGCTAAAGATGTGCCCAAATCTAAGCTTTATAAGGAGTCTCAGAATGCTCGAGAGATTGATAACTTACTTCGGAGTATGGAAATCTACTTCAATGCTACCGGATTTCGAGATGATGCCTCTAAAATTCAAGTTGTTCCTCTTTATTTTGAAGATATCTCTACATTGTGGTGGCGAAGGCGATGTGAAGATGTGAAGAATGTCACATGTTCCATCAATACATGGGAAGAGTTCAAGGCAGATCTTAAGCGGCAATTCTATTTGGAGAATGCGAGGACGAAGCTCGAGGTAAACTCTGACACCTTACTCAGAAAGATTCTATTCGTGATTATGTAAAATAATTTTCAGAATTGCTGCTAGATATCTCCGACATGGGTGAGAATCTATTCTCGTTCATGGATGACCTCGCTGGGTGGGTCAAGATGGAACTACAAAGGTGAGGGGTCCAAACTCTTGCGGAAGTCATACAAGTGGCTGAGTCTCTTATCGAGTTCAAGAGGATAGGAGATTTATCAAAATCTAAAGACAAGAGAGAAAAGCCTACTAAAAGTGGGAGAGCAAAGGAGAAATCATCTAAAGAATCCCCACCTAAGCCGACACTTGAGAAGGGAAAGTTCCGCGGCAACACCAATGGAGGAAGCAATCATCCAAAGAAGTTAGCATGCTAGTTTGCGGAGATCTCCATAAAGCTATGGATTGTCCCAAGAGGGCTAATCTCGCTGCTCTTGTTCAAGGAAAGAAGAGAAGCAATCAGAGAAGACTAGGCTCCACTCACTTCGTCTCCTCAATGCTATCAAGACAAATGTGGATAAAAGGCCTCGAGGGCTAATGTTCATCGAGACAACCATTTCCGGTAAGACCTTCAAGGCTCTCTAGATACTGGTGCTTCTCATCTTCTAGTTTCAAGTGGTGTGACTAGCAAGCTGGGCCTTAAGATCTCTAAGGGAGGAGGCATCATTAAGGTCGTCAACTCCAGTCCCACTCCTATCGATGGTGTAGCCCATAAGGTGGATGTGAGCATAGGAGAGTGGCATGACCAGAAAAACCTGACAGTTGTGACCATGGATGACTTCGATGTGGTGTTTGGTTTAGAGTTCTTGGACAAGGTAAAGGCTGTGTTGGTTTTCTACACCAACACCATGTGCATCCTTGAGGGGAAAGCGTGCGCAGTTCCGATCAAGCGGGAGAATGTGTCATCCAAAATGCTCTCGGTATTGTAAATATTCAAAGGAGTCCGATGACATGAGCCAACCTTTCTTGCTACCGTTAAGGTGGAGGAAGGCTCAAAGCAGAGAGAGGATGTGCCCAAGGAGATCCGAGGCATCTTGGAAGAGAACCAGGACATCACACCCGCCAAGTTGCCAAGCAAGCTTCCACATAGGAGAGAGGTGGACCATAAATCGAACTCGAGTCAGGAACTCGACCTCCAGCCTTAGGTCCTATCGCATGGCGCCACCAGAATTGGAAGAACTTCAGAAGCAGCTGAAGAAGTCGTTGGATACCGGGTATATTCGTCCATCAAAGGCTCCCTATGGTGCACCAGTACTTTTCTAGAAGAATAGTTCATTGTGACTTTGCATCAAATACCGAGCGCTAAATAAGATCACGATGAAAAACAAGTACCATATTCCTTTAATAGCGGACTTATTTGACAAGTTGGGTCAAGAAAGATACTTCACTAAGCTTGACTTACGCTTGGGATATTATCAAGTGCGGACTGCGGGAGGAGATGAACCTAAGACTGCGTGCATGATCAAGTATGGATCGTACGAGTTCCTAGTTATGCCTTTTAACCTCACCAATGCACCGGCCACATTCTGCACTCTTATGATTAAGGTGTTGGAGCCTTTCTTAGACCATTTTGTGGTGGTCTACTTGGATGATATTGTGCTGTATAGCCAAACTATAGACGAGCATGTGGAGAACTTGAGGCAAGTGTTCTAGGCACTCAGAAGCAATGACCTCTATGTGAAGAAGGAAAAGTGCTCGTTCGCACAAGAGAGAGTGATGTTTCTCGGCCACATCATTGGAAGAGGCAAGATTCAAATGTATCAAGCCAAGATTCAAGCTATATTGGAGTGGGAACCTCCCACCAAGGTGACGGTGCTACAATCTTTTCTTGGCTTGGTAAACTACTGTCAGAAGTTTATTAAGAGCTATTCGGCCATAGCTGCTCCATTCACGGACTTGCTGAAGAAGAATCGGGTTTGGGATTGGAGTTCGAAGTGCTAGGAGGCATTCGAGGCCTTGAAGAGAGCTATGAAAGAGGAACCAGTTCTTGTACTACCTGACTTCAGTAAGCCATATGAAGTGTACACCGACGCGAGTGACTTCACGATCGGAGGGGTGTTAATGCAGGAAGGACACCTGTGGCTTATGACAGTCGGAAGCTTAATGATACTGAGAGGCGGTACATAGTACAAGAGAAGGAGATGACAGCCGTGGTTCACTGTCTTCGAGTATGGAGGCACTACTTATTTGGCTCGAGGTTCGTGATGAAGACAGACGATGTGGCCACCAGCTACTTCTAGACTCAAAGAAACTGTCTCCCAAGTAGGCGCGATGACAAGACTTCCTAACCGAATTCGACTATGTGCTCGAGTACAGGAAAGATCAACTTAGTAGCAGATGCACTAAGTCGAAGTCTGAGTTTGTCGCTATGCTGAGTCATCATCAGAGCTCCTTACTTGACCGCATCAAAGAAGACTTTGCTCATGACCTTATGACCAAGAATATGATGGAATATGCTGAGGAGGGCAAGACTCGGAGGTTCTGGTTAGAAGGAGATCTACTTTATACAAAGGGGAGACGGTTGTATGTGTCGTTGTTCGAAAACCTAAGGAGAGAGCTTCTCAAAGAGTGTCATGACTCCCAGTGGGCGGGACATCCAGGTGTGCACTGTACTTTAGCTCTTACAGAAGAAAATTATTATTGGCCTCGCATGAGGGATGATGTTGAGGTTTATATAAAGACTTGTCTTATGTGCCAATAAGACAAGATAGAACAAAGGGTACCGGCTAGATTGCTGGAATCACTACCGATTTCCAGAGCGACCTTAGGAAAGCATCTCTATGGATTTCATCATGGGTTTACCCAAGTCCGAGGGGTGCAACGTTATTATGGTGGTGGTCGGCCGGTTCTCAAAATATGACATCTTCATTCCAGCCCCAGCCAAGTGTCCGGCCAAGATAACAGCCCCATTATTCTTGAGGCATGTGGTGAAGTATTGTGGTTTACCTAAGACGATCGTGAGTGATCGAGATGGCCGCTTCACATACAGGTTATGGACGGAGCTCTTCAAGCTCATGAGGTTATTTGAACTTCTCCACTAGCTTTCACCTTCAAACAGATAGCCAGACAGAGCGAATGAATGACTTGTTGGAGGTCTATCTGAGGCGCTATATGAGTGCCAACCAGCAGGATTGGGCGAAGCTTCTGAACATAGCCCAATTCTCCTACAACCTATAAAGGAGTGAGTCTACTAGAAAGACTCTGTTCGAGATCGTCACTGGACAACAGCCGCACGCTCCTAACCCCATTGCTACAGGCTACAAGAAAAATAGCTCAGCTGCCTATAAATTTACTAAGGGGTGGCAAGAACAAAGAGCATTCGTGTCTAAGTAAGGAGGCCAAGAGGATGAAGAAATGGGCTGACAAGAAGAGGAGGCATATAGGATATCAGGTTGATGACCTGGTCCTTATCAAGCTTTCTACTTTGGATCGTCACAAGGGACTACATAAAAGCTTGATAAGGAAGTACAAAGGCCCATTTTCTATTGAGAAAAGAGTGAAAAATGTAGCCTACATGGTACAACTTTCCTCAATGGTGAAGTATCATCTGGTCTTTCATATGAGCATGTTAAAGCCTTACCATAAGGACACGAAGGATCCGAATCGTGAGAAATCCAGTCGAGCACCAGCAGAAATTTGCATGGAATTCGATAAGAAAGCTGAGGAGATCATAGAGGACAGCACGGTTCGTGAAGCGAACAACCATCCGAGGTTGGAATACTTTGTGAAGTTGAAGGGATTGCCTGATCGCGAGAGCAGTTGGGAACCGGCACGAACTCTTCGGCAGTTCGAGGACTTGATCGAGAAGTTCCATCGGGAGAAAGCTCAACGATGAGGATATTGCTCACAGAGGCGGGGGGAGAATGTCACGAACTGCTCCATTTTGGGCACTTGGGCTCGTTTTGAGTTCATCCTATGTGATGGAGTTGCTAGAATACTTTAGGGAGTTATAGAGTGTTATAAAACATCATTGTAAATATCATGTAAAGAGTGATATTTTCATAAAAGTTTTTAGAGAAAGATATTTAGGAATGTATGAGAGCTTTTAGATATTTTAGAAGTCTCGAAATCTAAAAATTTCCTTGTACAAGTTTTTGCTTATAAATAAGAGTTAAGAATGTTTTGTATAGAACAAAGTAAGCAGAAGTAATACAAGTTTCCACTTCTTCTCTTAAATTCTCTCTCTCGATCTCTCGAGTTAACGTGAGGGTTAAGCTAATTTAGTTTCGCTTCTATGTGAAAAGAGTGAGCTAAGTGTCGCCCAAATTTAAGTGACTCAAGGTCAAAAAAATCTGCCCGTGACAGGTGCATGATGCATGCATAAAATATGCGTCTCTGTGTGTTCAAAGCGATTAATTATTGAAGCTCTTCCTCTTGATCCCTGAATCTGTGCATGTTGATTGCTTTGCAAGATCATGACAGACTGTCAAATCGTTTGAGAAGATTCCCACTCCTCTGACTATGTCTTCTCCTTGTTTCTTCTTTCAACTAATTCTTAAGTTTGAAAAGTTTGAATATGTATGAGCTTTTTGTTTAACATTCTGTGATTGACGCACGTCCTTTTATATATTGGAAATAAGTAGCAGGAGAAAAACGGAGGCTTCCCAATTTTCTTATTTCTTATATGTATGAAGATGATCTCCGCTGTTTTAAAATGTATTCAAACTTCAAACATTGAAATTAACAGTAGAATTGGGTTGGTTCCAAAGTACTCAACTGCGATAATGCGATTGGTTGAATTTTACTGACAAAACCTTTGAATCTATACGGTACAAACTCAGAATCATCCATGGAAAACAAATCAGAAAATTTTGTTAATAAAAATCTGCCTATAACTATTGAAATAGGCCTTATGTATGCTCTCAAATACATAAAATCTGAAATTATTCAAACTCAATTTAAAAGAATCTTATAAAAACTCAAATTCTAATATAAAGAAATTAAAAGAAAGTATGACAAAAAAAATAAATTCCAAGCCATCGAACACCTAAACAAACTTGAATTGCAAAATCCTATTACTTTGATCAACATGGCAGGCCAAAAGCCTCATGCCACTTTTCTTCAAAATTCCTAGATAGGTCATAATTACAAATTCAATGAAGGTTTAAAATTTATAGCTCTCAGAATTTAACTCATATTTCAATCCTTTTTCTTGGAACGTTTAGGGGTTCGGGTTGGCTCCTTCTGGCGTTGGACCGTGTGATGATCCAACGCAAAATCAGCCATTCGATGTGGGGATGCTTCCAGATTAAAGTGGAGTTTGTATTAACATCTAATTCCTCCATTTAGCTCCGTTATATTATCAGAAAACGAAAAAATAAATTAAAAAAAAGAAAAAAAAATCAAAACACGCAATCCTGTCCCTCACACTTCCCCGAGTGCGAGTCGACTTCTTCTTCTTGGAAAAGGAAATCCGGTTGTGCGATCCCTCCTCGTCAACCGCCTCATTTTCTCCTACTCGATTCGGGCCGCCTTCTCCTGCTCGTGTCTTCTCTCTTCTTGCGTTCTTTCTTCTTCTTCTTCCAATATCTTCTCTCGTCTCGATTTCTCGTCTAAGCGTAAGTTGTTTACTCCTTGTTCTAATTCATGAGAACTTGTGTCTGAAAGTAAACCCACATCCAATGATTTTCTTTGACGAATTGGGTAAGCAGGTCACCGAAATCTCATTGGAGAAAAAATACGAGTACAAGAACTACAAGAGGAGAGAGATAGGAGCTGGATGTGCAACAAATAAAATGTGCTAATGATTGGCTTTTGAGTTAAAATGTTACAAGTTGCAAATTATAACTATGTGAATTTTCCAAAAACTGAGGTTAAACTCTGAGAAGTTTTCCTTTTTGCCCTTAAATCAGAGTTTACATGACTCTGAATCAAGCAAATTCGTGTTTTAGTTTCAGATTTTCAACCGTAACTCGCTGTCCTGATGCTACAAACAAGCAAAAAAAAAAAAAACCCATCAAATAGGCCAGATAAATCCTCAACATCAGAATCCCAGTGAAATCAAATGCCTTGACTTGTTGGTTCAATTTAAAAAAAATTAGCTAGGAAAGATAGTTTGTGAATAAAAAATAAAATATATTGAATTAAAATTTTCTTATAGAGAAAGCAAGTTGGAGGCTGTCGAATAACAGCAGGCTGAGGCAGGTCGATGAAAAAAATATCTTTAGAATGAAAAAAAAAGTTTATATGTTCTGAAATTGGAAGAAGAAGAAGCAGCAGATGTCAGAGAGGAGATGTTTTGAAGATGACTTGCACTCGCACATAATGCCGAGAGGATCGGTTCGATTCTTTTTTCTTCTTCATTTTCTTTTTCTTCAATCCTTTCCTGAACGTGCAGTGGCAGGATCACGGGGTTCTATTTTTTTCTTTTCGGGTTTTCGTTTTAATTTGCATTTTTTTCTTTTTCTGATAATGTAACGGAGGAAAACAGAGGAGTTGAATGTTAATCCAACCTCCTCCCGAATCTTAAAGCATCACATCGGACGGCTGATCTCGCATTGGACCATCACATGGTTCAAAGCGAGAAGGAGCCAACCCGAACCCAACGTGTAGACTTGTTTACGTCTAAATATTGCACAAGTTCCTCTGAAACCTATGCGACACCAGCAATCCTGATTGCATAACTGTAACGCCCCGTTCCCGCGGATACGGGGACGTCACTGCGACGTATATACGTGGGTCAGAAATACCCTCACTTATATAAGCTAAGCATCAGTACAGGAAAGAACCAGAATACGGAAGCATGTGGTGCATTATACATTCCAACATATGAGTACAATTACAAAGTTATCACCAGAGGTGATAAATATTACAATAATATTACATCACCTGATAGGCGCAAATGCGAGAATACTAGGATGTACATATATGAACAGCATAAAAGGGTGCTCACGAGATAACCGGAGTTGTCGCGAGCCAACAGGAAAAGCAATGATGGGACTGGAGCTACAGCTGATCTGACCGCCCCGTAGAAGCAAGCTTAGTCTTCAGCAAGAGAAGCTCGGCCCCAATCCAAAAGGAGTGGCCGGTCTCAGAGTCTTGCCGATGATGAAAAGCACGGCCCCCAATCCAAAGGAGTTGGCCGGCCTCAAGGAGATGATGGAGTGGTAATGGTAGTTTGGAGAAGGTGAAGGCTTTCTTGGTGGAGAATGAAGAAAATAAAAAGGAATGAAGGGGAAGCACCTTTTATAGTTGGTATGAAATGTGAAGGAGATGTAAATAGAAGTTAGAGAGGGGGTTTGTGTAAAATTGGGGAGTTAGGTGACTCTCTTGGCCACTTGGCCGGTTATGGTGATGAGAGTGGAATGGAATATCTTGGAGAAGACATTTTGGAAGAGAATAAATAAATGAAGAGAGAGAAGGGAGAATATAATAATGTTGCACACCATTTAACACAAAGGAAACAAAAGAGGAGAACTTGTCTCCCTCTCCCAAACGCAGCACACAAGCCTGCGTTTAGGCCAAATTGGGCTAAACGCGGGAATTAAAGCCGCGTTTAGGGAGAAAGCCAAAAGCTGCGTTTAATAGAGGAGAGAGAAAATCATAATGACTTGATGAAATTGATAATCAGTGCATTAAATGCAGCATGGGGAGGTGTGGAGAGGATCTCCGTATTTAATGCAGAATCAAGGTAGGTGAATCTCGCGTTTGAGGAAGGAGAGAGAAAATGGAGAAAAGGGAAAAGTGAAATATCTGGGTAATTCCTTGGTAACTGGGAAAACACTGAAAAACTCCGAAAAAGTCTAAAAATGAAATAGCTCGGAAAGTTTCCCAAAAATTCTCAAAAATCATAAATATTATAAAATGATTTTTGGTGAAATCGGTTTTCAGAAATTCAATGCCATTTTCAAAATAAAATCCTGAAGTCCACCGTCAATCTCGGTCTACACCGGATTGGCCGGGTTTTGATAAATTCTGAAAATTCTCAGAAAAAGTATTTAGATAGAAAATATGGTTTTAAGAAATAATGTCTAAAGACACTTGTGGTAATTCCAATCCTATTTGTAATTAAAAATTCGGGAATCGGTCAGCGAAACTGGCCGACACCGGTTTTGAAGATTTTCAACTTAATCCAGGAAAATTCCAGAAAATCATGAAAAATATAGAATATTGGAAAATGATATTTAAAACTAAAATCGGTCAAATCGAAATACCGGAATGACTAAATCGAGCAATAACCTGAGATCGGGTCCTTGGTTCAGACTAGGACAATCCGAGTCCATGAATCCAATCCAAGACAAAACAATCATGTAAACAATTCATAATACCAAACAAATACAGGAAGGAAATCAAAAAATACGATCGAGAAATCTGAATACGCAACTAAGTACGTATTCTGGGAGCGGGGTGTTATAATCCATCCACCTTACAAAAAATTGCGTCCTCGCAATTTCGATAAGGGGTAAATTGAACACGAAGGGGACAAGGGCGGAAACGAAGGCTTCAAAACAAAACAAAACAGGGTAAGATGCACGCAGGAGAGACTAGGGTGGATCATGAGAGGATGATGAAGTGGAATATACACCAAAGATTACCAACTCAAAATACAAAAGGATCAGGGGTAGCGGTCACAGTGCCATCCTCAAGGTTCCTGTTCCAGATACTGGGTCTCATATTCTGCTGCTGCTTCGTCTGACACCTCTGCCGCCATGTTGTAGGTTTGACCTCTGCCATGATCTGCTCTAGGTCTTGCTCCTCTCTGTGGATGACCCTGTTGCTGAGGTGGAAATGGAGCTCTTCGGTCTACGGGTTCTGGGTTCCTTCTTAGTGGTGGAGCTGGGAGTGCCGGAGGTGCTGCTCGTGCTGGAAATGCTGGTGGTGGTATTGGATAGGTCCTCTTGAACGGACAATCACCTATAGAGTGATTTCCAGATCCACATACCAAGCATAGCCCATTAGCTTTTCGGCAATTGCGTTGGATGTGTCCGGGCTTCCTGCAGTACCCGCATATCATCTGTTGAGGGGGAGGTTGGAATGGTCGCTTGATCATCGGACCATTGATTGTCCTGGCTGCATCTTCTTCGTTCATCAACTGAAAGGGTCTCTTCGCTGACTTGCTCTGCACCTGGTTCTCACTCTTCTTCTCCAGTCCTCGTTCCACTTCACGGGCAATGGAGAGAACCTGAGAGTATGTCTTCAGCTGTTGAGGAATAAGATACATCTGGACATCCATCTTCAGCCCTTGCTAAAATCGGCTAGCCCGTTTTTCTTCGTCTGCCACCATGTAGGGTGCAAACCTGCTAAGCCTCAAGAATTCGGCAGCATATTCATCCACTGACCGATTCCGTTGTTGTAGTCGGATAAATTGTTCTTCCATTTCCTTTTGAGCTGTTGCAGGGAAGAATCTCTCATAGAAACCCTTTGAGAACTGGTCCCACGTAATGGGTTTCGCCAGTGTTGCTTCTTCTGCCAACCACCAGGTTCTGGCCACATCCTTCAGTTGTATCTTGGCCACTTCCACTTGGTTCTCATCAGGGACTCGGGCCGCCTTCAAAAGATCTGTTGTGTCTATCAGCCACTGTTCTGCATCCAGGGGCTTCTCCGTTCCTGAAAAGATCGCCGGCTGTAATCTCCTGAAATCTGACACGTTGCCTGGCTTCTGTTCTCGGGGTGCAACTAACAGTCCTTGGCGCAAAAGCTCTGTCTGTTGTTGTTGACTCTGCATCATCCCTTGAAGTACCCTCATCATACCATCACTGTCTCTGTTGGACCCATCTTGAGAGGTACTAGGGCCATTTCGCGTTCCCCGTCTTTCCATATCTGAGTTGGTTGGGGTGGGTGACAAGAAGAAACTGGAAAGTAAAAGATTTGAAGGTTTCAGGATTCAAGAAATAGATCAGAAGGAAGGGATAGATAACTCTGTACTTGTAGTTGGATTGTATAAGCAGGACTCTTGTATTCCAGTTGCAAATATCTTTACCATTAATTTGCCATCTGGACGTACTGAGGATGTGAGAGCCTAGGCTCTGATACCACCCTGTAACGCCCCGTTCCCGCGGATACGGGAACGTCACTGCGACGTATATACGTGGGTCAGAAATACCCTCACTTATATACGCTAAGCATCAGTACAGGCAAGAACCAGAATACGGAAGCATGTGGTGCATTATACATTCCAACATATGAGTACAATTACAAAGTTATCACCAGAGGTGATAAATATTACAATAATATTACATCACCTGATAGGCGCAAATGCGAGAATACTAGGATGTACATATATGAACAGCACAAAAGGGTGCTCACGAGATAACCGGAGTTGTCGCGAGCCAACAGGAAAAGCAATGATGGGACTGGAGCTACAGCTGATCTGACCGCCCCGTAGAAGCAAGCTTAGTCTTCAGCAAGAGAAGCTCGGCCCCAATCCAAAAGTGGCCGGTCTCAGAGTCTTGCCGATGATGAAAAGCACGGCCCCCAATCTAAAGGAGTTGGCCGGCCTCAAGGAGATGATGGAGTGGTAATGGTAGTTTGGAGAAGGTGAAGGCTTTCTTGGTGGAGAATGAAGAAAATAAAAAGGAATGAAGGGGAAGCACCTTTTATAGTTGGTATGAAATGTGAAGGAGATGTAAATAGAAGTTAGAGAGGGGGTTTGTGTAAAATTGGGGAGTTAGGTGACTCTCTTGGCCACTTGGCCGGTTATGGTGATGAGAGTGGAATGGAATATCTTGGAGAAGACATTTTGGAAGAGAATAAATAAATGAAGAGAGAGAAGGGAGAATATAATAATGTTGCACACCATTTAACACAAAGGAAACAAAAGAGGAGAACTTGTCTCCCTCTCCCAAACGCAGCACACAAGCCTGCGTTTAGGCCAAATTGGGCTAAACGCGGGAATTAAAGCCGCGTTTAGGGAGAAAGCCAAAAGCTGCGTTTAATAGAGGAGAGAGAAAATCATAATGACTTGATGAAATTGATAATCAGTGCATTAAATGCAGCATGGGGAGGTGTGGAGAGGATCTCCGTATTTAATGCAGAATCAAGGTAGGTGAATCTCGCGTTTGAGGAAGGAGAGAGAAAATGGAGAAAAGGGAAAAGTGAAATATCTGGGTAATTCCTTGGTAACTGGGAAAACACTGAAAAACTCCGAAAAAGTCTAAAAATGAAATAGCTCGGAAAGTTTCCCAAAAATTCTCAAAAATCATAAATATTATAAAATGATTTTTGGTGAAATCGGTTTTCAGAAATTCAATGCCATTTTCAAAATAAAATCCTGAAGTCCACCGTCAATCTCGGTCTACACCGGATTGGCCGGGTTTTGATAAATTCTGAAAATTCTCAGAAAAAGTATTTAGATAGAAAATATGGTTTTAAGAAATAATGTCTAAAGACACTTGTGGTAATTCCAATCCTATTTGTAATTAAAAATCTGGGAATCGGTCAGCGAAACTGGCCGACACCGGTTTTGAAGATTTTCAACTTAATCCAGGAAAATTTCAGAAAATCATGAAAAATCTAGAATATTGGAAAATGGTATTTAAAACTAAAATCGGTCAAATCGAAATACCGGAATGACTAAATCGAGTAATAACCTGAGATCGGGTCCTTGGTTCAGACTAGGACAATCCGAGTCCATGAATCCAATCCAAGACAAAACAATCATGTAAACAATTCATAATACCAAACAAATACAGGAAGGAAATCAAAAAATACGATCGAGAAATCTGAATACGCAACTAAGTACGTATTCTGGGAGCGGGTGTTACAATAACCCTTCTCGTTCAATTGCCCACGACAGAACAACAACTGAAAGTTCTATGAATCTCTCCGAGGATATGGGATCACTTAGAATAAAGGTATGAACTACTCATTAGGCGCGTTTGGATTCAACCGGAAAAATTGAAAAATGAGAAGTGAGAAGGCTTATTTTTCAATTTTCCTTCTTTGTTTTGAACCGGAAAATCAGAAATATGATAACTTTTTTTTTTTCACTTTTCTCTTTTACATTATCATTTTCTCACTCGCAGGGTGCTACAGTTAATTTTATGGTCATGTAAATCTAACTTGTATATTAAATTTTTATTCCTTCCTTGTTTTGAACCGGAAAATCAGAAATGTGAAAACTTTTTTTTATTTTTCACTTTTCCCTTTTACATTCTCACTCGCAGGGTGCTACAGTTAATTCTATAGTCATATAAATCTAATTTGTATATTAAATTTTTATTTTTAAATATTAAAAATATCAAATTTATTATTATTTAATATTTAATTGATAAATTTATTATACGTTTTAATTTCTAATAGCATATTTATTTTAATAATATTGGTATTATTTAAATTACCAAACAGATAACTTTGCGATCACTTTTCAACTTACACTTTCACATCACTAACCGAACACCGAAAAACGCATTCACGTTAAATCAAACATCGAAAAACTTACTTACATAAATCTCAATTTCTCATTTTTATTTTCACTTTTTCATTTTTATTTCTCACTTCTCACTTGCAGCAAACTAAATAGACCCACTGTAAAAATGGACAGGCGGATTCTGCTCTCACGGAAGAACCTTACAAGGAAGAGCTGTCTTGTTGATGGGCGGTGTGTTCGGTATCAGGACGTGTTTGAGCCCTCTGATCACATTTTCTTTGCATGCTTCTTCAACTGAGAGATTTGGGGTGGTATTAGCTCCTTTTCGCCTGTTCTTAATGAGATGTGGTCTGAGTGTCGGAACCATCATGCATCTAATGGGTCCCATAGATTATTGACATTACAGTAACTATCAGTTTATGGTGTATTTGGCTTGACAAAATAATCATTACTTTCAGTTATATTATTCATCAAATCCTAACACTTGTTTTCACTTGTGCAGGGACGATAGGATTCGGTTCATTTGTGTGAGTCACACACATATACAATAAGAGAGAGTCAATCACGTATTCATACGTGTATTAATTCTTTTATAATATGTTATGTATGTGGGCCTCACACACTTATTATAAGAGATTATAAGTGGTCCAATACACATGTCAATGCGTGATTAACCCTCTTATTATATGTGTGTGTAGCTCACACACATGAACCGAAACGCCGAAGGCGGCTAGGCACAACTTTTGCACAAGGCCCCTAGCTATTTCGAGAAGGACGCCCCATCAAGGAGAGCTTCTGGATCTTTTTGTTCTCGGGCAATTGACTCATATTTTGTTCTTTTGTTTTTTTGACGCCCTCTCACATTGGATTCTTGTTTCATTATTTGCTCTTCAATGAAACAAAGGGATGTTGTTCACTAAAACAAAAACAAAAAAATGAACAACAAGCTGAAGAAGGATGTAAAGGAAATTAAGCTCCTTTTCATGGGCCTAACCACTCTCAATTACGTTGTTCTCTCGCCTATTCATCCATACTTTATATGTTCCTTTTGAGATTCCTAGACAATTTGAGAGAGACATTGAACACTTGAGTAGAAATGGTATTATATTTCAATGAGGATGTTCATTAAAGTAGCTGAAAATTTTGAGAATTGTATTATATTTATGAGACAATGTCCGAATATATAAACATTAGAATTACATTGATACTCTTAATACAATTAGTATATATTTCACGTGAGACTATTCATTTAATTTGAGGTGTTACATACTCCTCATGTTTAAGGTATGACATCCTCACAATACTAACACTTCACCAACCGATGTGAAATTTTAGAGGTGGTCCCATGAATTCTAGAGGTGACAGCTACCACGGATTCAAAAGATGGCCCCCTACCATATCATTCATGTGTGACATGACCTCTATTCTGTGTAGTAATTAGCTTCATGTGGCATTTAGTTCTGCATACTTTCAGTTGGTACTCTCTCTAATACTATTTTGTAACGATCTGAATATATATTTCTACGATTACTTTCTCAAAAATGTCAGCTATAATTAATTTTTGAGTTCAAACGAACTATTATATATTAGAGACATTATCAGCGTACATCGGCATGTGAGATTATTCACTAAACTTCAAATGTTACAATAAAAATAAAAATAAAAAATAGAGCTGAAAAATAGTAATCTTTTCCTATCTAGCTTCTCCGAAAACTTGTGGTTGTAGATTTTAAAATGCAGAGGAGTAAAAGTTTTAAAAGATCTATTTCTATCTAGATAGAAGTCGTAGTGCCTTTGCAAACTATCAAGCACCCTTTCATAATTCGAAAAAGGAAAATAGTTGCTTAGACTTTCTAAAACATTTTCTATCATCAGTCTTTCCTTCGTTCCTTCAGACGGCAACGGCTAGTTTTCACTGTTTATAGCTAAGCATTATATATAATATTTACAAAATATAATGTATGCAATGTATTTCAAATACCAACAAAAAGTACATACCTTACATATAAAAGTCGTAGGTTATACGCTTTACTGGATTTTTTGCATATGTGATACATGGATTCCAACAAAAAAGATCTGAAAAATTATACACTCTCATTTAATTAGAAAAAGAAATCTTTTATCATTGAAATTAATGGACGGACAAGATCAGTTTTGAACATTAAATAAAATGTGAACACTAATTCACTCTCTTAAATTGGTATTCAATAAATTATGTTTTGTGAAAATTACGCTACGTGCTGAAATGCGTGGGCTACTATTTTATACAAAGCGAGCAATTGTTGTGTGACTTTCGATCACATATTTTATTTTATGTTGTAGGTGTCTTTGTTTTGCTATTTGTTTATTTACTTGTTAATTTAGAGATCGATCCAGGTTTTGAGGTGGTTGGCATGGACCCCTTCTGTATAATTATTGTACTTTTAATTTAATTAAACTTATTTAAAAAACAGAGCACTTCTAAATCGATCAGCATCAGCGTTTGCCATGATATCACCATCATTTATAAATATGTATATTTTTCTCATTTGAAGCACGAGGGTTTATGAAAAAGTGAATAATATTCTATGAGTGCCAGTAAAGTTTATATCAACTTATCAAGCCTCTCATAATCCATGTCAATTTCTGTCGGCAAAAGTTAAGGCCAAGTGGCCGCAATCCGTTAATGATGAGAATCTGACAAAAAGCTTAGGCTGAGAGGTGCGTCAACCTTTTCTTCAAGTTTTTTATATTTATATTCACTTTTCAGTCTCAGTTTATATTCAGGGATTATATTGAAGAATTTCTAGCAATTTTTTCCTTCATATGTGAATATAGCTCAATCATCGTTCACGAGAATTCTGGATCATCCACGGATCTCAACCGTCCGTGAAGACATCATGGATACACTGACCTTGATCTTCACAATCGGCTAATCACTCACGAATATTCACCATTGGTGGGAAACTACGCCTGATCGGTCAACTCTCAATTCACTTGTCAAGCTTCATATTGGGTTTCACTCTCTCGTAGGGCCACAACCTGGGCTCTAACACCCCGTTGAAAAGTTACACGGCCTCCACGGCGGAATACTATGAGCCTTAATAGAGACTGGGATTAATCAGATAATATTGGAGAAGAAAAAATTTCAGTATATCATTCACCAAGAGATACATCAATATATATACAAGTGGAGAGTGAATAAAGAAAGTATACATGTATAGATACAATGTATCACATGTCTATATAAAAATATACATGTCTAAATATAATGTATCACATGTCTATAAACATGTTTAGATACAATGTATCACATGTTGGATAAGGATATCTAACACCCCCCTCAAACTCACAGTTAATCAAACATTGAGAGTTTGAATAAATGTCGCGAAACTGAGTTGAGGTTTGTGTCTTGGTGAATAAATCAACCAATTGAGCTCCGGAAGGAACAAGGGAAGAGTGATCATGTCTTTTTCATATTCCTGACGAGTAATATGATAGTCTATCTCAATATGTTTTGTGCGATCATGAAAGGCAGCTTTGAAGGCGATAGCAATGGAACTCTTGTTGTCACAATGCATGGGCACAGGAGCAACTACAGAGACACCTATATCACAGAGGAGGTCATATAACCACCGAAGCTCTAAAGTTGTATCAGCCAAAGCACGATATCCTGCCTCAGTGCTGCACCGAGATACAATATTCTGATGCTTGATACGCCAAGAAATGAGAGAGGAACTCAGAAAAATACAGAAGTCTGTGGTAGAGCGGCATGTGTCTAGTTCATCGGCCCATCCAGCGTCAGAATAAGCTCGTAGAGAAAAAGATGAATCAGAACTATATAATGATCGAGAGATGGTGCTTCGGACATAACGAAACACACGAAATAATGCCACATAATAAACTGATGTAGGAGTACTAACAAACTGATTGAGAACATAAACAATCTGAGAAATATCTGGTTGAGTATCAGAAAGATATATAAAGGATCTCACCATTTTCCAGTACTGTGTAGGCTGAGGTAATGGAACACCATCATCGCGTCTGAGTTTGAGATGAAACTCCATAGGTGTGAAAACAGAAGAGGATGTAGTAATAGCAGGATCTGTAACGCCTAGATCCCGTGGGTATGAAGACGTTACTGTGACATATTTACGTAGGACGAAAATACCCTCACATATATATGCTAAGCATCAGTACAGGTAAGAATCAGACTGCGGAAGCACGGTAGTAATATATAAAGCTCAAAGGATAAACCCAAGAGAGTTAAACTGAAACCCAAGAAGGTTTAAATAGATAAAAAAAAAAAAAAGATAAAAATCAAAACCCAAAGACTAAACTCAAAAAGGGTTAAATTAGAACCCAAGAGGATTAAGATAGATCCAAAAAAGATAAAAAATAAAGCTCAAAGGTTAAACACAAAAAAAGGTTAAACTGGAACCGAAGAGGGCTCTGATACCATGATAATTTGGAGAAGAAGAAATTTCAGTATATCATTCATCAAAAGATTACATCAATATATATTCAAGTGGAGAGTGAAATAAGAAAAATACACATGTTTAGATACAAGATGCCGCATGTCTATATGAAAGTATACATGTCTAGATAAAATATATCACATTTCTATATACATGTCTCGATACAATGTATCAAATGTTAGATAAGAATATCTAACATTCAATCCAAGAACTTAAACTGATTGGTATAGATTTTAACTTTCTATTTACTTGGATAAGACTATAGCAATGCACTTATTTTCTTCGAAGAAAATTATTGGCTTGAATCTCCATATATACTTGCAGTGGATGAGTAAATATTTCTATAAGTAAATTTAAAAGATCTGTTGGAGACTTTATACAATTTTCTTCAAAATAGAGACATTATACAACAGCCAACAGTTCGATTCTACATGGGCGGACCCATTAGTTGACTGGGCCGGGCTACAGCCCGGCCCATTTTTTTCGTATGTTCCCTTAAAATTTTTTTATTTTGATTCTTTTTCAATTATTGTTTTAAATCTCCTTCTATTTTAATTTTCTTTTGACAAATTTATTCCTAATTCCGTCCCCGATTTAGTGGAGAATATTATTTTATTCTTTTGACAAATTCATATAATTCATAAGTATATGCTATAAAAAATTACAGCCCACCTCTAAATTTTTTTCTGGCTCCGCCCCTGATTCTACGGACATGAGATTTAAAATGTATTTTATTTGTTTCCTGTTTACTTAAATTGAAAGATATTTTACTATTGCATTGTAACGAACAGCATTTGCGATGTTTGTTCACAAGCTAAGTGGAAGCTTGTGTGAGTCAGACAATAAAGGTCATGCATGACGCGTGGCATCTAGATTACTTTAAGCATATTGTCTTCCTCTCAAAGCTCTGCACAGCTGTGACACACAGAAGAGATTCGTTTTAAACTACGTTTTAAACTACTTTTACTTCAAAGTGCTCACTTTTCAGAAGAATATAAAAATGCAAAAACTTTAAAAATGTTTCACTTATCATGTGAACATACACAAAATATATATATATATATATATATTATATATATATATATATATATATATACACATGCCGCATTCTTCTGACTTAATACAACTGTACGATATCTGAATGTAAAATCTATTTCGTTGAAATTAATTTATATTATTTCAAGTAATTAAAAACAAAAAAAATCATATATTTTGAATACTTTTTACTTATTCATCAAGTAGGCACAAAATAGATGGCTGAAAATAACATATTACTTAGATCTACATCTTTATACATAAATTTTTGATCTGACTATTTTATCATGATCTAAACACTTAAAAATCGTCACACACCAATTTATGTTAGATTTCAAATATTTATACCGTTAAATTAACCAACTCACTATTTCGACTGTCCATTTTGTACATGCTTGAGGGATGGGCAAAAAGTATTCAAAGTACATGATTTTTAATTTTTAGTTACTTGAAATTATGTATATCAACTTCAACGGAGTGGCTCTTGCATTCATATGCCGTATGGTTGTATTTGAGTGGGAAGGATTCAGCCTCCAATCCTTCCAGAATTGCACAAGTCTAACTCTATACATTTGTTTCCCTCTTGATCTCTGGGAGCATTAAAAAACAACATTCGTTACTTTATGATTTATTTTATAAAACATATTTTAATGTTTTACTCATATTTAAGTTTAATATCTTGTACTATTTTTCTCTTATGTATAATACACAAAAGATTTTTCCTTTCACTGATTAATATCATGTAGAATAATTGGACATTTTCCCTCCAACTAAAATTAAATAACTTTTTTATTCTCTTTTTCTTCTTCCAACTTCAGCTTCTTTCTATGGAGCCTAATCCTAATCAAATAAAACACACTCGTCCTCCATCTTCCTTCTCTCCACCCCACTTTTTTCTTATTTATCATTACCATTCTATTATTTTTCTTCTTCTTCTCATCGACTTTTCATTTTCCTTTTTGAAAGAGCTTAATCTTAAAACAAAATAAACTTATTTTGTCTCCCACCTCCATTAATTCCATCATCTCCTCTTCTTTAACTTTCTCTCTATAATCATTACTTATTTTCATCCCCCTCCAATAGCATAAAACACCTCAGTAATCTTAAAACCCAAATGAATCTTCTTAAACTCATTTTCTTTCTCACTTTAGCGTCACCATCATTCTCTCTCTCCTCTCCTAGCATCTTCATCTTGTCCACTATGATCATCATTCATCATCATCTCCTCTTCAATGTGGTAACACTCTCATGGGTGACTCCACCCCCACCTTTTTAAAATTAAGGTACTATTTGTGATTTGAAAAGAAGCAATAACATAGATAATTTGGGGATTTTAATATTTCATAGTAGCATATTGAAAGAAAAAGAAAAATTCAAGGTATTAAACATGAAAGGAAGAAAAAGTACGAGATATTAAACATGAGAGGAAAATTGTATATGATATTAACTTTAAATATGAAAAAATTTTGAGATATTTTTCATAAAATAAGCATTATTTCTCTACAGCAAACTTATATGATTTCAAAAGAGAATATGGATAATCATATAACCTTTAGTAGGCTCAATGCATCAAATCTAGATGTATGCCAATAACTAATATGCTTCTTTGTGTGCTTTTTAAATTTTATTTGGAAAATTCTATCAGCCACCGTGGACTGAGACAATCAAACTCACAACCTTTCAAAGAGAAGGAACTTACCGCTCGAGCTATGCTCAATTGGTAGATTCCTTTACTAGCATGACAGAAGAAAAAAACAAGTAAATTAAGAAAGAAAAATGTATAGTATGACCTCACTAAGAAGTCGTGATTTGAAATACTTTCCAACTCATGCTTCAATAATTTTTTCATCATTATTAACTCCTTCCTTGTTGGAGATTCCAAAGGATCTTGAGATATCACACCTTTAAACTCTTTATCCTGTATGGAGATTATAAAGGTTCTTGGGATCTTTTCAAATATCTTGCTTTATATGAAAATTCTATCAAATGTACTTAACATGAGATCTTAATCTCTTCTGTAAATGATATCAAATTTCTTCTTGAGATCTTTATTCCACGTGATGTTGTGAGCTACGAGGATGCACCACCACTTTTTGCGCTCGGTCTCAGGAGGAATCATCAAATCTCATATCAATATCAGAGTACCAAACGTCCTACCTCAATCACCAATAAAAATATAACAATAACACAAATAGCCTATTGAAAACTAAAGATTTAACGAAGTTCGGCATATTGCCTACGTCCCTGGGACAGAAGGGAGAAAATCTTATTCAAACAACTGAGTTTCAAGGGTTACAAATTGATCCGATGATCCAACTGATCAAGATTGATCCAAATAGAGAATCTACGAATGTGCATTAAAATTCTCTCAAACAACTAACCTTAAAACTCTCTAATACAATTGTCAAATACAGGTTACAAGTACGGTGCAATACCCTCAATATATAGCCAAGGAGTTCTCATAGAAAAAAGAAACCAAAAACCAAATCTGAAAACAATTCAGAATCCAAATAGGAAAGTGTAGAACCCGACTCACGATCAACCGGGAGGTCATCCGAACTTCTGCAATCTTCAAGCTTATGGGTCAGTCGATCGGGTGGTCGACCGAACCCGTTCCTTCTGTTAAGAAATATGAAGAATTAAATGTGAATCTTTGAGTTGAATTATGGCGAGATCCATTGATAGAATCAATTGATAATGGTTGGAGTGTGTTCTCCTTCCATTGGGGATGAACATGGTATATTCACATGTTCAATTCTGACTTTGAATGAATGAGATATTCAAGTCTAAAGTTTGCCTAATTCAAAAGCTAAAAGGGGACTAAAGGTAACTAAAAACATTTAGTCCCACGTTGGCCATGGGATGGAAGTTTGAAGTGTTTAAATAGAGAAAATGAGAATAAAGGGTGTGCCCTATGGGTACTTGGAGTTTTCGCGCACGATTAGGAGGAAACCATGTCCGCGCACGCCGCCGCCGACGGCCGGCCGGCGCCGGTGCCGGGTCCGGTTCTTTTTGAATCGGATCTCACGAGTATGGGTTACAGCGAATCGTATCCGCTCCGCCATCCGGATCCGAACCGACTCAGCGCAATGGCTGACAGAAAATCGCCGCGAACAGTTGGGCAGTTTCTGTCTGAAACGAACCGTTGCAACGGTTCAGACTGAACCGTTGCAACCGTTCGGTCGGGTTCGGACGGTTTTACCCCTCCCAGAGCGCTATAAATAGAGCTCCTTTTCTCTCATTTCAAAACACACACAGAAACACAACATACAAAAAAGGAAAACAAGTTCCTTCCTCTGTATTCCGAAGTGGGACTTCTGCAACTCAGATTCAAAAGTGACTTCCAAAAGGAAATGAGAATTATGCAACTCAAATTCCGAAGTGACTTCCATAGATTCTGAAGATGCCTTCTGAAAGAAGGCTCAGAAAATTCAACAGATTCTTTAAGAGAATTGTTGTCTGAGTCTGTGACTTTCAAAGAAGAATATTCCTCTATCTCCCTCATTTCTCTGCAGTGGGTGTTCCTCCAAAGTAAAGACCAATATTCTCCCTGAAATTTGTTTTGGTCATGCTGCTTTCATAATCCTGCGAAGGTACTAGTTAACTACTGTTTGATCGTACGGTGATTTGGTAGTGCTATCCAAATACCGTGAAGGAGTATTGTATCTTAGGGAAACCAGCGTCCAGTAACCCGTTAGCACCATAGCGGGGGACGTAATTGTCTTAAGGAGATTCGTTATAAGCGTACCTCACTCCAAGTACTGTATAAGTGAATTAATTTTCTTTATACAGGGGTTATACTGATATTCAGTATATTGAGATTGACTTATACCAGTCTAATTGATGTTTAATCAAGGAAGGTAATTGAAAGGTGATTCTATAATTAAGGAACGTTCTATTGAGTGGAAAACTCCTACCTGTTATTCACCGACCTGGCCAATTAGATCGGTGGTATTGATTAGTTGTCAGATTAATCCCAGAATCTAACAATCTTAAGACAATTACGAAGTTTCTTACTTCTGTTCTGCTTGAACTTGCAGAAAATGTTTGAGACTAATCAAGACAGCTCAAGTAAGGCACCAAACATGCAGATCCAAACTTTGATGCCTGATCCACTTCTTAACCCGAAGCCAGAGAAGTCAGGAAAATTTGATGGCACAGAATTCAAGAGATGGCAACAGAAGATACTCTTCTACTTGACCACTCTGCATTTGGCCAAATTCCTGCAAGAGGATCCACCAGAACCCGGAACTGATCGGGACTCAGTACTTGCAATTGTTGCATGGACTCAAGGTGACTTCCTTTACCGAAATTATATTTTGAATGGACTGGATGACTCTCTTTACAATGTCTATAGTCCTATCAAAACGACAAAGAAGTTATGGGCCAGTCTTGATAAGAAGTACAAGACTGAGGATGCCGGTACCAAGACTTCGTCGTAGGACGATTTCTGGAGTACAAAATGGTGGACAGTATGACTGTGATCAATCAGGTGCAAGAGTTCCAACTTATCTTGCATGAGATAGAGGTTGAAGGTATGAATCTACCTTAAACTTTTCAGGTTGGTACTATTGTGGAGAAACTCCCACCTGCGTGGAGAGATTTCAAGAACTACCTGAAGCATAAGCGCAAGGAGCTGAAGTTAGAAGATCTCACTGTGAGACTTCGAATTGAGGAGGACAATCAAAAGTCCGAGAAAAGGAGCAGTAAGAACTCCTATGAAGCCAAGGTCAATGTGATCGAAGACTCAAAGGGAAAAGCGTCTACTTCTAAAAGCTTAAAGCGGAAGAAGACTGTCCAAGGGTACAAAGGCAAGGTCCAAGAAAGTAAGAACATGCGCTTCAAGGGAACTTACTACATCTGCAATAAAGAGGGAGCATAAAGCGAATGAATGTCGTAGCCGTCTCAAAAAGAATAAGAAGAACCATCCACAGGCCAACCTGACCAACCATGCATCGTCAAGCCTTTCAGCTGTGGTGTCAGAAGTGAATCTGACGACCAACAATAAGGATTGGTGGGTAGACACTGGGGCTACTCAGCACATCTGCTCTGAGAAATTATTATTCTCTGAATATCAAAAAATAGAGTAAGATGAGAAACTCTTCATGGGAAACTCAGCCGTCTTCAAGGTTGAGGAAAAGGAAAGGTCATCCTGAAGTGGACATGTAGGAAAGAGCTTACTCTGAACGATGTGCTACATGTTCTAGATATTCACAAGAATCTGATCTCTGTATCAATACTTAGTAAGAAAGGATTTAGAATGGTTTTTGAATCAGATAAATTTGTACTTACTAAGAGTGGGATGTATGTGGGAAATGGTTATCTTGTTGATAGACTTTTTAAAACCAATGTTGCAGTGGTGGATAAAAAATCTGTGTATTTGTACCCTAAGCTTATAAATAAAGAAGTCTTCTGTTTATTTGCTTGAGTCTCCTATTCTATGGCATGCTAGATTAGGGCATGTAAATTACAAGTCTTTAAAAAACTTGTCTAATCTAGAATATATTCCTAAACTCAACTAGGAAGAAATTCGCAAATGTGAGATTTGTGTTGAGGCCAAGTTCGCGAAAAATCATTTCACTCAATTGATCAAAATACAGAACCTTTAGGGTTAATTCATAGCGATCTGTGTGACTTGAAGTTTATGCCAACTAGAGGCTGAAAAAAGTATTTTATTACTTTTATTGATGACTGTACAAGATACTATTATGTCTATCTTCTAAACAGTAAGGATGAGGCAATGAATATGTTTATAACATATAAAGCCGAAGTTGAGAATCAACTCAATAAGAATATCAAGATTCTAAAATCCGATCAAGGCGGAGAATATGAATCAAATGATTTTAGTGAGTTATGTGCTAAATTTGGTATAATCCATCAAACTACAACACCATATACTCCTCAGCAAATGAAATTGCTAAACGGAAGAACAGAGCTTTGAAGGAGATAGTCAATTCCATGCCCGTAAGTTCTGGAGCTCCGCAGAACTTGAGGGGGAAGCTCTGTTAACTGCAAATTATATTCTAAACAGAGTACCCCACAAGAAACTTGATCTTATACCATTTGAGTTATGGCATAGAAGAATACCTTCCTACCATTACCTCAAAATGTGGGGGTGCCTTGTAAAGGTACTAGCACCATTGCCTAAAAAGACTAAGTTGGGAGAAAGAACTATGTACTGCATATTCATAGGTTATGTCTTGAATAGTAGTGCCTACAGATTTCTGATTCATAAATTAGAAATATCAGATATTCATGTAAACATGATTATCGAATCTAGAGATGCTATATTTTTTGAAGACATCTTTTCATACAAACGGGAAACAGATGAGAGTTCTGGGAAAAGAACATATGAGATGGCGTTCAGAGATGAAAACCCCGAGGAACCGATTGTTAATGCGGAAATTGAACTAAGAAGAAGTATGAGATCTAGAATCTCAAAATCTTTTGGTCCAGATTTCATAGCATACGCTATTGAAAGCGAGCCTCAAACATTTAAAGAGGCTGTCTACCCCAGAAGTACAAATGTGAAAAGAATCTATAAATAGCGGAATAGAATCCATACTAAGTAATCATACTTGGGAATTGACAAACTTGTCTCCTGGCAGTAAACCAATTGGGTGTAAGTGATTTAATTTTATTTATACAGGGGTTATACTGATATTCAGTATATTGAGACTGACTTATACCAATCTAATTGGTGTTTAATCAAGGAAGGTAATTGAAAGGTGATTCTGTAATTAAGGAATGTTCTATTGAATGGAAAACCTCCCACCTGATATTCACCGACCTGACCAATTAGATCGGTGATATTGATTAGTTGTCAGATTGATCCTAGAATCTAACACCTTCTTCTTTCACCGTGCACATCGTCGACCGACCGGGGGCGGTCGACCGGCCTAAACCTCTGAGTCAATTCTTGTGCTTTGTTGCTTTGATCTTCAATTCTCTGAGCTATCTCCAATAAGAGTTAAAAAATTATATCAACTAAATTTTAAATCATCTCCCCACACATGAATAAGAGATTTCTCGAAGATATCTTTGAACCGCTTGAATATGTTATATTGGTCTGACTTATATAACTAGTCAGAATATCACCTTTTAGACCGACCCAATAGTATATTGGGAAATTTTTTTTCTAAGTGCAAAGAAATGTACATGGAAAGTACTTTTATTTCTAAACTAAAGCATGATACTTTTTTTTTCTAAATGAAATGTTATCTAAAAATTTAACACGTATGTTACCTTTTTTTAATTAATATTCTTTGTTTATCAAATTTCTCCTTGTTCAAATTTCGTTATAGTCATTAAGCCAAATCTTACTATTAAGAATGTTTTAGAAGATTCATATCGAGAAAGTAAATAATATATATTTTCTTCCAAATGCTTCATTCCACCAATCAAAAGAAAAGAAGGGAAAAAGGGAAAGGAAAAAGAGGAGGAAAGAGGGAAGAGGCTTCATTCCAAATTTAATGTGGATCCTCATATCCTTGCTCCCTGAAGAAATAAATAGAACGGATCATCATGTTGGCCTTCATTGTATATCTTATAAATTGCTGAGATGGGGAATATAACCATTCTCATATTTCTCTAGCAAAGATGAGAGGATCTGAAAGTCATCTTTGGGTAAGAACTTTATAGTTACTAGCCATGTTCATATTGATACACAATCCAAAGACCATAACGTTATTATCATGTTAAAACAGTCACTCCCTTTTTCGTGTTGTTATTATTTATTACTAGATTTCGGACACATGTATGTACATACGGACAGTATACTTGTTTCACTTTCTTAGTAAAATAATTATAATTCTGAATGATTGAAAGATGTTTTCTTCATTCTAAATGCACAAGTTAATTTCAGAAAATAATTTAGAATAACTAGATGACTGTTATCTTTTCCAACCATTAATTTATAATTAAAAAAATGAGCACTTATTGCACGCGTAAAGGACAGAAAAAGATATGAGAGCAAGTCCTAAGGACAAACTAGAACAAAATATTTGCATTAAAATAGTATATTATTATTATTATTATTATTATTATTATTATTATTATTATTATTATTATTATTATTATTATTATAGAGCTTGGCCTCAAGAGCTTTTCATATCATTTAGTTTGGATGAAATAAAAAAGGACCCACTATATTTTATTTTAAGTGATTTAGTGCCATGCAAATGCAAAATGCAGTAAGGATTTGGCACACAAGAGATCCATCGTATCACAAGTATGCCTGCCATTATACAAAAGCAAACGCATACTTTTAACTAACCTGTCGTAAAAAAAAACATACTTCAACCGACCGAACCAAACCCATAGATCTCTCGGCCATTCATGAGTGTACAAATTGCATCTGCTCTCTAAAGTTTAAGCAGCTCAAAGTTACTTCCCAATTTCTTATTAATGGAGTCAAATCCCACGTCACGAAATCTCACCCCTATGATTCACATAGATATATCTATAATCTCTCAAGTATATATATACTATATCTCCATTTTTCATGTTAAACGTGCTCTGTTATGTTGCCGTATATTTATTTTTTTTCTGCTTTAGATTCATTTTGTTAGTTTTTTCTCTTGTGAAATGATAACGATGAACAAGAGCCCAAACAATCACAGTATATAGAAACACTTGTGCATCGGCAGATCCTTAACATTCCCGTTCTGGACAAATTAAAAAGAGTTCACCGGTGCATGTGTGCGTCGTATACAAATGGCCTAAACTATAGGATTAATGTAAATATATATTACACTAATCACATACTTATGTAGTTAACAGTAATTCTATTAAATTATATAACCCGAGAGAATCATGTACCTAATCTTCGGCACATGACAGGCTTTAGAGAGCCCAAGGAAACTTCTCTGTTTCATTCATATAATCAAGAACTTGATATGGTCAATCTACCTTTTAGATATCATGTGATTCTGGTTCCGATGAGAAGAAAATAAAATATATGTACTAAATATCTTCCTGTAGATTTTGTTGCCAGAAACTCAACAGGAGTACAAGACGCAAATCAAGCTCTGCATATAAATTATCTCCCAAGTTACAGTAGACAAATATTATTTTTATGGCAAAGATCCTTTATATTATCGGTGACAAAATCAACCTCGACACTCCTGATATTTTATTTACTTTGTTTAATTTGTTAAGTAATAAGGCACCATATATGGCAATGGCATTCACATGGTGCTTGCTCTTAGACTTGATTTAAAATATTAATGTATTGTAATTAAATTGAAATTTTTCTAACAATCTCTCTCTCTCTCTCTCTCTCTCTCTCTCTCTCTCTCTCTCTCTCTCTCTCTCTCTCTCTCTCTCTAACTACGCACAAAAGAGAGAGCCGAGCAATAGTATCAATCCAAAATCTTTTCCTCCATCTATCCAGCAGTGCAATAATTACTTTTGGGTGGCACTTCCTTTTATATGGGCCCTTGGGGATCTGTCCTTTTCACTTGTTGAGCATATCATAGATTCTTCTCCTTCTCTCCCTCCCTCCCTCCCTCTCTCTCTCTCTCTCTCTCTCTCTCTCTCTCTCTCTCACACACACACACACACACACACACACATCCTTCTCTCCCTCTCTCTCTCTCTCTCTCTCTCTCTCTCTCTCTCTCTCTCTCTCACACACACACACACACACACACACACACACATATTCTTTGAGTCTAGTTAGGTTTAAGGTTGGTAAATTTGAGAGGACGACATGGGAAGTAGCCATTTTGGGGAGCTCGGTCTCGGAAACGGGAGATCCGGGTTGTCGAGGAAAGGGAAGAAGAGTAGCACTGAGAAGCCTAAGCAGCCCCAAAGAGGGCTCGGCGTCGCGCAACTTGAAAAGATCAGATTACACAATCAGATGGCTAGCTACCTTCCTTCACTTCATCAACCTCCTTATCATCACGCCAGTCCAAATAAGGTTCAGCCTTGATTGATTCTTATCTGTGATTGATTCTATCGTATTAATTGCTTTCAAGATCTCTTTTTGTTATTTATGTATTTTGACTTTCTTATCTGTGATTGATTCTATGGTGTTAATTGCTTTCAAGATCTCTTTTTGTTATTTATGTATTTTGATGGAAGATTTCTTTCTATTTTTGGTTTTATTAGCAGGAGGATGTGAGAACAGAAATGGCTTTTGCGTCATCGTCTCCCTCTTCTTCCTCGTACCCCGCTACCTCATCTTCACTCTTTCCTCTCCATCCCAATACTATGGTAAGTCAAAGCATGAATAGGATCAAAAATTCTTATGATTAATAGGAGAAAATAATAAACAGTTTTATTGCGTAGTTACAACTCAGCTTCATCTTTTTACATATGATAAAGACTAAGATTAAGTGGGAGAATAACAAAATCAACAAGACCATTTCATCAATATCAAATTTTATTCATGCCTTTCATCTCTCCTGTTCTGAACCACAAGAGAAAACCCTAGTTTGGTGTTTAAGGGGGGGAAAAGGCATCTTTTGATTCAGAGTTCTACACATATACAAGATAAAACTGATCATTGAGTTAGGTATTAATTATGGTCATTCCTCTCCTATTTCTTTGATTTGGGTTTCGTCTATCCTGGTCCCTTAATCCCTTCAATCTTCTAGAATCCTTAATCGAAAAAAAGTAATAAGGTTGAATTATCAATAACACTTTATGTGCTCTTCTATGGTGTTCAGATGAGATTTGGAGAAGTTGATCAAAGAACAGATATCAGATATAGTCAATTCCAATCCAGCTCTACCGTCAGGTATATGTCTGTTGACGATCTCTCAATATATCAGCATCGATTTCCTTATGAATTATAATTTCTTACTTAAAATCTTCTAATCTTTATGTGATTAATTCCAGACCATTCTTAAATCACAACAGCACCTTTCTACCACATCACTGGGGACAACAGACTGTGACACTTCCTCTCTTGGAACAAAATAATGAGGTTTGTAATCTTGAAAACATTAACTACATGTTATAAGCTTTAGTTTTTGGAGAAGTTATCGGTTTTTAACGATTGCTGAATTGAGATTGGTTCATGGCATTGTAGGACGTGGCACAGAAGAAGAGATGGCATGATGATCGGTGCCACTCAATGGGTTCAATGAGCCAGAATTCAGATTCAAGTGACACACAAGAGTTGGACTTGGATCTAAAGTTGTCACTTTGACACAAGTTGCAAGACATGTAATTGTTGAATGGCTTTGCTATTTGCTCGAAATAAGTTGGTAATACCTCAAACATTCAATGTTACATATATATGCTCACAGCTCATCTGGTATTAATTGATGTATCAATGATATCAAAGCGCAGTTGTGTCTTGATGCCTATGACAAGATATGATCATATATATCCGACAAGATATAGCTTCTATAAAGGCTTAATTGTTTGCAGATCAATAGGAGAATTGTTCCAAACAGGGAAAGATTTGAGACACCCAAAATGTGGTAATTACATAGGATATATAATACTCCTATGTAAAGTTAAGATTTTTTTTTTTGGGGGGGAACAAAGTTTAGATAATTGTGTTGTCTAATTAACCTATTCAACTGATAGTTGCCTCTTCATGAGATCTTCTGTTGTGTCTTTAAAGCATTCACGAACATGCACATGCACATCATCTATAGCTTCTCCTTGAAGGAATTTTAGTACAACAGTCAAGAATTGGATATACCTTTTACATCAATTTAAGATTGGGCTATGACGTGAAAATGGGCTGATGCCTATTGAAAACCGGTGACTAGTCGGGGATCCTCCTTATCGGACCTTTGTTTGCAAACAACAAGATCCAGGGATACCTTATTCTTAATGTAACTTCGGTAGAAGGCTTGAAAAATGTCTATGGTAATTATCCCATCTGTGGGGATTTTGCTGATGACTGTTCATTCATTCATCTTCGGCATTTCAGTTCTTACAACCTCCTCTTGACATGTATGTCTTTTGCTACCCTTATACACGCGCGAGTGCGCACATACACACAGAAGAACTGCCTAGTGTTTTTGGCCTAACAGTCTGGGGTGCTGTATTTCCATAGTTTCCCTTGAGGCTGCAAACTTACAGTCAGTTCTTTGCATTCTTAATTATCTCTTTTCTTCATTCCTAGTTGTGCATGTGAACACTGACAAAACATATGCCTTGACTTGCACTAGCAGTTCATATTCATGCATGAGGTTGGGAAATACTAATTAAGATTTCAATTTCAAGTAATGTCAGAATTTCCATATCGTCTAAGGCTGTATTGTAGGCATATGTTAGCTTAAACATGTTTCTGTGACTTCCTTAGGATTCATAAATTTCTATCTCATCTTGACCAAGAGGAGAAGATGGTTGTTCTGAGAGGCGTACTGAGTGAGGAATGCTTCTGTTACCTCCTCGAAATTGTGGAGAGAGCAGGGTGACAAAGAGTAAAAACTAATCTGATGCCACACCTTTCAGACTGAAAGAAAAGGTGAGGCATAAGAATGGAACATTACAGGAATAGACTAGCATCTTGTCCTGAAAGTGCCTAATGTGCTGGACGGGATCACTCACTCCAGAATAGTAGTCGAAGGTTGGAGTCGAAAACTTCCTCTGGAATTCGCACTCCAGGATGTCTTCGGAGAGGAGAAGTCAGAGATTTTGGAAGCTGAAAGCGTCGGGTGGCTTTGCAGCTTGACTTTCACGATCCATCTATGGATCAGCTCATCAAGGGGTCAGAGATCGGGAGATCCACTGATTTCACTCTCACTTTCTGACTGCGTCGATGGCTGGTTGTTCTGGAGGGCAGCAATTTAAGCTTAGAGTTGGTTGTTGAGCTGCCTCAATGCCTCCAACTAACAGATGGCAATCCCGCAGTCGAGAGTCCCCTGCTCCCAATCGCAATCATATTGGGCTTATTGTTACTTCATCTACTCTTATATGTCAGTAAGCATCTAAAGGAACTGATTATCGTGCTGCTGTGATGGTTGGACGCTGGCGGATGCCTCGTGAGACGAGGAGGAGCCGGTGTCCTCGATGATATGCGGCTGATTGATGGCTGGTGGAGGGGTCGTGCACCCAGTGGTGCTAATGGACTTATCTTTGGACGTTGCACTGTTGAGGGGGACGATTTGCTTTCCTGGAGCAATCGATGTTATGGAAGAGGCTTTTTGAGGAAATTTTTTTATTTTTGAGAGGGAGATCTTGAGTGTGGAGACTCAAACTCTCAATGAAAGTACCAGCTTGTGGTGAAGATTTTTTGCCACAAGTGGTTGGACAGTCCATTCTCACCACAAGCGAGATAGAAAAATAGGGTGAAATGTGCATAAATTAAACACAACGCAAACATAACAGGAATTTAGAAAGAGTGTACAAAGTTCGAATCTTCACAGTCCGACCCCCTCTTCGCTGGGGAAAGAGGTTTATTTATCCTCTGTTGAGCTGTTTGACTGAAGGTAGATGATCGTGGGTGAGATCTGCACGTCTCGCACGTTGAAACAGCTGCAATCAGTGGTGCTGGCTTATTGAGATTGCATACCGAGAAATCTGTCACTGTTTATAACTACTCGTGTTGAGGGGCATTACACGTTATGAACATACGAAGATGATTGGGTTGCGTAACTGACGGCGAAAATTGGAGATGATTTGTCACTGGATCTTGGATTGAGGGGTTCCAGAGTTTTCAAGACGGAGGGAGATCCAGGATATCCGAGTGGCAAAGTCTTCCGTGATGATCTAACTTCGTGATGGAGGATGGACTTCGGGAAGATCTGAAGTTGCAGAAGCTGTTGGATGGTTTGAATGATGTGGAAATCTCGAAGAGGGTGCTCGGTTGCTTGGACACGTGTCACCATCCTGATGAGGGTCAATTTTTTATCACTATACTTTGCATGATAAAAGTATTTTCTGTTCAAAGATTTACAATGATGATTTTATATGATTATCTGGTCGTTCTTCTTCCTATATCATGTACTTTTACTCTTTTGAGTATGGAAATTCTTCCTGTTACTCTTTTCTCTAATTACTCCTAAGGTTTAAGATCGAATCATTCAATATTAGTTTTCTTTCTGTTGACATGTAGTTCTATGGTTTAAAAAATAGTGATGAGCAACTACTTTTAAGGAGCCATGTCCACGTTACACTTCTTGAACACTCATCTAACACAACTCAAGACACCCTACAGATGGCTACATTCTAGCCTAGTTTACCAATGTATTTTCAGACAAACTTAATTACTAAGGCTTGCTCTTATAATATATGTTTGATATTTACAAGTGAGATATATATGCTTGATATGAAAAAAGTACGTGAAAGGAAAGTATATAAAATAATATGCTTCTTTCTGTAATACTTAAAAGATATACGAAAAATATAGATGCTTACTTGCATACTAGATGTGTAGTTCCTTTTCTAGGATTTACAATGTTATTGTTTCTTCCATAACAAAAGAGTTATTCTTTTCCAAATTATGCATCTATGTCTACATGCCCATCTATATGCTTTATATGCATTGTGTGTTCATTTTCTTTAGGCTTTTAGTTGGGTTTGGACTAATGTTTTAATTTAAGGTGAGCATGAACTGTGTGAGAATGTTGGTTTTGCTCCAGTTCATAATGTTTTATCTGACTTAGGGTTTTGATTAGGGTTTTTGTGAATGTGTTGGATGGTTTATTTGCTCATGAGTGGATGAGGATTGATGTCCTTGGTATTGTAATAAAAGTTTTACTTGTCTTTGGGTTTATTTGACTTTGGCTCTAATAAATGTTTTATGTTCTTGGGTTTGCACTAATGTTTAATGCACACTTTTTCTCAAAAAAATGTTTAATGCACACTAAGCATTTTATTTGACTTTGGGTTTATTTGGGTCCATTGTTCATTATTCATTTTCTTTCTTTTGTTCTTGGTATTCTAATAAAAGTTTATTTGCCCATGGATTTAGTTCCATTTTGGGTGGGATCAGATTCTTTGTGATAATTTTCATTCCTTACTTAGCTATAAAAAGGTTTTAATTAGTGTAATCCTAGATCTTTCGGTTTAATTATGTCCCTGGGGCTGTTGTGTTGTCTCTAATTCTTGATTTCCAGTTGTTGCTGAAGGATTCAAGTTATAGATCTGTTTAATTAATTAGTTTAACCTTTTTCTTTCTTTTTCTTTAATTTTTTTTCTTATTTTTCTCGGGGTGCTATATGTAGGACTCTAATTGGTTGGTTCCATGATATCATGTTTTATTTGTTTGTTTCTTTTTTATTTTTTTATTTGGATTAAAATTGTAGAATCTCTCATTATGCATGTTAAATCACTAATCAGCAGTCTATGGGCAATATAGAACCAATTATATTATACGTTGGACCGGATATAAGATCGATGATATGTTTCAATAATTTGAATGCTTTTTTATTATTTTTGGAGTAAAATGTGGAAATTCTAGTGTATCTCATTAGTAAGATGATAATTAAGAACTTGAGTCTCTTTTTTCACTATTCATCAAGAATTCGAAACCTTGTCGGCTAAATATGGCTCAATGGAGTATGAACAGTACTATTATCATATTACCATGAGTATGAGATGTCATGATTTATATCTGGTCTATATATCGGCTATTAAGTCTATACAACTATACTAAGGCTTGTTTAAATATTAAAACAAATTTGTCCTTATTTAGAAAGTATAGCTAGTTTTACAAAAAATCTTATAGATATGAAATAATGCATGGAAAGTTTTTTTAAAAGCTAAACTGGACTTATTATGTTTTTTTTTTTAAACTTCTTAGTCATTTTTATATGTTCTCTTTAATTTCCATGCGAAACTGTAACTAGATAAGCAAGTTTTGATCAGAGCAAATATTCTCTACAACCACACATAGGATCATATAATTAATCACATTATTGTGCTAGATACGACCTCACTTTGAAATGTTTAGTTTCCAAACATAGTTGGATTAGTTTTGCGCCCATCATGTTACATTGCTCACACGATCGATCGACATTATCCTACTCTGTAAATTAATTGATTTAACATTATACTATTGTTCTAAAAAGTAATAAAATGCAATAAAATTCAGTTGGCACTCATTTTTTTTCATGGTTACTGGACTTGATTTTTCGTCATCCTCATGTCATTGCTATTCTCACATATCATGGCATCATGCAACATTGTAACCAAAACATTACTACTTTTTTAGACAAATAATTTACTTCTTCCTTGGAAAAATTAGAAACTTGTAAAGCAAGGAGGGTTCAGGCTTAGGGTTATGCATGCATAAATGGTTTGTCAGCTTTGTCAACACGTAGACAAGGGCAGGACGCAAAGTAGCAGAAAGAACCCTAATTAAAGAATTAAACTCACATTTAATTGTGAAGGAGCCACATGCAAGGAGATTGATTGATTGATTCACAGCTCAAGTCCAACTCATATGTGTGCCTCGATCTCAAACCTTGAGTTCTTTATGTTTGGGAAAAGCTACCCGATCTTTGCACGTGGTAAGAATCTTACATTGAAGAGGATATGTTTGGGAAAAGCTACCCGATCTTTGCACGCTTTATATTATTATTTATTTATTAATTTATTGAAAGGTAAAAGAATACAAGTTGGAAACCAAATTAATATTTCAGAAGAAACAAAAAAAAGAAGAAGAGAGACCAGTGGCTGTGTTCCGCTCTGAAATCTTGTTTTTCTTAATTAATTAAGAGTTTATCAGTGATGACTGACTCACTGGTGAAAGAGTGACATTGAAATCAGGAGAATTCTACGTTCAAGTATGATTATGGTTAATGTTCAAAAAATAATAATAATAAGTTCTGTAGCCACTTATAGCAAATAGTTGGGGCCATTAGAGTTTGACTAAAATCCAGTAATATATATTACTAGCTAGTCAGCGTGCGTCTCTGATCTTTTAGGTTTTTTAAATTAGTTGTAGTCATAGGTTTACAAATTGTAGTTTTCCAAACTCTTAATTGTAGTTTCTTAAATTATAATTTCATTAATTTGTAAATTGTAGATTGCAAACTCTTAACTGCAGGAAATTATAATTTTTCTAATTTTATATTCTATGTGAATACGAAATATTTGATAATACACTATTATGTTTTCTCATATTCTACCTTTTCTTTTGTATTTTGGTGTTAAGAATACTTCAATATTTTGATTTTTTAAAATTGCACTTAAACCTAACTTTTAGAAGAAATTAAGGGTAAATTAGTTTAAATGACAGATAAATAAAGCTCAGAGTGACTGTTAAGATTTAAAGACTAAACTGTGAAAAAATTACAGTTCCGAAAACTTCATTCAAAGACGAAAAACAAGCCCTTACACAGTTAATTAAGAAAACTTCATTCGATGTCAAACAAGCCCTTACTTGGGTTACATCCGAACCCAATACCATGTGGGTTGCAATAGCTTTTGGGGTTTACACCTTTTAACTTCCTATGAATATTCACCATTTAACTTTTTAAACAATTATTTCTAAAGATATATACAAAAGCATTCTATGAAAGAAACAATGTCGTTAGCTAGAGGCGGGTTTAGTTGAAAAGAATCAAATTTAAATTGTGCGAGACATTGTCTCTTAGCAGTATGTGAGTTGGTCGTGGAAGTACCAGGTTCAAGTCTCATTTATGATCTATGTTATAAAAAAAAAAAAACAAAAACAAAATTGGTGAGAACTTTAGTTCAATAAAAAAGAATGTCTTATAAATACGAATACAAAACCTTTTGGCACTACATTAGCTCGAACTGAACTCAAAAACTAAGAGTGAAAAATTATGAGAACTAACAACCGGCAGAAACTAAACTTTATTATGAGGAATTATTTATTGATTATTCAAGTGCTAATATAATCTCATATTGGAATAGAATAGTGATGGAATTAAATAGAAAACTGAGACCTCTACCTATCAGGTTAAGTTTTCGGTCAGATTGGTGCCCGACCTCTGTTTAAAGCCCAAGATGTTCCCCCGCAGAGCAGAGGCCGACTGTGGCATCAAAGCCTAGTTTGTGACCTATGGAAGAGTGGAGTCCTCCAATATGAAGCCCGACAAGTGAGTTGAGAGTTGACCAACGTCTAATTTCCTATGAACGATGGAAGTTCATAGATGGTTAACCGTGTAGTAACAATTGGTGTTTTGATGCTACTGTTGCACGAAATCGGTGTGCTATGATGCCAATTGTTACTTTCAGGATCAACGTTGCGGAACTTGGCAATATGATAATACTTGCAAAGAAGATTGTTGTAAAGCAAAATAACAATACCTAAACAAAAGAGTAATAGCAAACAATACGAAGACTTAACATGATTCAGTCCAAACTTGGTCTACGTCTATGTGGAGAGAGGTTTATTAATAAACTTGACACAAAAAAGTCTACTATTTTTCTTGATCCTACAAAGAGTATTCACCTTCTCCTTAAATCTAGACCTACATTACAAGAATATACCTTCTCTCTATGCATCTTCACCATGCTCATATCTTTTTTGGCTTCCTTTAATCTTCTTCAAGATCTCCTTAGTGTTCTCTACACTACAACCTACTTGGTTACAATCTTTATTTATAAGATTTTATAATACAACTCATATTTGGACTATGAAATGGTCTTGGTCATCGGATGCTTAAAGAATCTTGATCAATACTATAAGAAGTTAATATTCTTGATCTAGAAAAATTTTACACGCTTAAACTTTAGAAACAAATCTCCATAGATTAAAATTTGAATCCTATTCGAACTCCTCCAGGAAAGCAAACTCGCACGTGCATGAAAAGAAAACTGCTCATGCTTCAGAATGCCTTGATTAGTCGACTTGTCAAGCAGATTAGTCGACTAATCTCTTCCATTAGTCGACTTAAAAAAACTTAATAGTCAACTATTGTATAATATTTCCTCTTTGTATCTGTCTAGTCGACGAGTCTGAGCATTAGTTGACTATACAGTCGACTAATCTGTGCCACCTTGGTTTGCTTCTTCTACTCCAAGTTATCATCTTCTCCAATCGGATTGGACTTTCTTAGACCATCATCTCCTCTTGAAAAATAAGGCAAAATCCTAACAATCTCTACCTTAACTTACTTTTCAAGCCTTTAGCAAAATACTTTGAGGTTTTGAATTACTACCTTGATTCTTTCCTTGGCTGTAAGCATAGTGAAACCTTTATCTCTTGCTCCCTCCCCGGGGCCTTTGGCTATTTTACCGCCATTGCTTGGGTCATCTCGAACCTCGCTCGAATGCACGCTTTCTCATTCCGACAACACTTTGACCTAGTTCATGTCCCATCACAGTCTTCCTTGAAGCTCCACCATTCGATGAGCTCCCATCCAAGTTTATCTCTGAAACTTCACCTTGAACTGAGTTTTCTTCCTTTAACTTGTATAACTCTTCACACTTCTCTCCTTTCAGGACTACCATGTCTCCTTGGCTAACTGTGATAACGCTTTGTTACACTTGGATCTGGCATTCTTATTCATCGAGCACCCCATGGATATTAGATTGAATCGTGCCTTCATGACATATCGGACTGCCACAAGAGCACGCGTTGTCCCATCTCTTTCTGTAACCTTGGCTGCCTCAATACCGATGACCTCATAAATCGAGCCATCCACCATCTTGACAGTCCCTTCTTCCTTTGCAACTAAGGAGTTAAACAGCTTCTTTTGAAAACATACATGAACCGAACTACCAGAATCAAATATCCCGCTTTTACCTTGTCTTCAATATAAGAAGTCATTAATACTTCGGTGTCAACACCGCTTGCTTCGTCTTCCTCTGCAGGTTGCCCCTTTTTCTTCAATCACTCTTGCTGATGCTTACAATTATTTTTTCAATGACCTTCCCTGTGATAAAAGTGACATACCTTTGAAGAACTTGAACCTTTCTTTCCTTCTCCTCTTCTTTTTCTTCCCGCAACCACCAAACCCATTATTCCTGCTCTTCTTGATTTGGCCTTTTCTTGATCCAATTAGATAAAAGAGTCGACATGACGTCCTCCAAGATGAGAGTTTCCTTACCGTGGAGTATGGTGGTGACGATATGATCATATGATTGTGGAAGAGAACTGAGAAGTATAAACGCTTTGTTCTCCTCATCAATCTTGACATCAACAGTTAAAAGCTCGTTGATCACCTTGTTGAAGCAATTTAGATGCTCTAACATCGATGTCCCTTCCTTCATGTGTAGCCCATATAATTTTTTTTTAAGATACATCTTATTAGAGAGGCTTTTAGTCATATACATCGTCTCTAACTTTGACCACAATCGCGTAGACATTTCTTCATTTATCACATTGTGCATAACCTCGTCTGCAAGGCATAATTGGATCATGTTTGCCACCTTTAAAATCAGTTTCTCTCAATCCTCATCTGATGTACCTACAGATTTTGTTGACTTTTACTACAAGGTCTTATGCGGACCCTGTTGCACCAGTAATGCCTTCACCCTCTTTTGTCATAAACCAAAGTTTCATTTACCATTAAACTTCTTAACCTCGAATTTTATTGTAGAACTTCCTATATTCGACATATCGTATTTCATCAACCTTTACCTCTGATACCAATTGTTATAACGATTGACGCTCTGATATCACTATTGCGCGAAATCGGTATGCTCTGATACCAATTGTTACTCCCGGGATCGACGTTGCAAAACTTGGCAATATGATAATACCTGCAAAAGAAAAATTATTGTAAAGCAAACTAGCAATACCTAGACAAAAGAGTAATACAAACATCATAAGGATTTAACGTGGTTCGACCCAAATTTGGGTTACATTCACGGAGAAAGAACTTGAGAGAACTTTATTAATAAACTTGATATAAAGACTTTAACTTTTTTCTTGATCCCACAAGAGTATTCACTTTCCCTTTGAATCTAAACCTAGATTATAAGAGTATACCTTCTGTCTATGTACCTTCAACTTGTTCCTCTCATTATTGGCTTCCTCTGATCCTCTTCATGATCTTCTTGGTGTTCTTCATACTATAACCTACTGTGTTACAATATTTATTTATAAGATTTTGCAATACAACTTCTATTTGGATTATGAGATGATCTTGACCATCGGATACTTGAAGAATCTTGATCAATCCTATAGCCTTTAAACTTTAAAAATAATCCTTCATAGAATAGAATATGAATCCTATTCGAACTCCTCCAGAAAAGAAAACTTGCACATGCCTGAAAAAGAAATTGCTCACGCTTCAGAAATGTCTTGATTGGTTGACTTGTCAAGCAGATTAGTCAACTAATATTTTCATTAGTTGACTTATAAAACTTATTAGTCGACTACTGTATAATGTTTTCTTTCTGTGTATGTCTAGTCGACTGTATAGTCGACTATCCTGAGCATTATTCATCTAACCTATCTTACCTTGGTTTGCTTCTTTTACTTCAAGTCATTGTCTTTTCTAATTGGATTGAATCTTCATGGACCACTATCTCCTCGGACCACTATCTCCTCTTGAAAAATAAGGCAAAATCCTAACAAGCTGGTTGTTACCAATTGTTGAAATCAAGATTGGTGTACCCACGATGAAATCCTCACAGACGGTAGAGACACGTAGATGGCTTAAGGTTCTTGTCAATAATGATTGTGGTCTATTCACATATAAAAGGAGAAATTATTGGATATTCATGTGCAAATATAGTCCCATATTAGAAAGTGAATATATTTATACACAAAAAAGAAAATTGTTGGATATTCATGTGTGAATATACTCTGACATTGGAAACTGAATAGAAATGTAATGGACTTAAATAGAAAGTTAAGCCCTCTACTTCTCAGCTTAAGTATTTGAATCAGTTTGGTGCCTAGCCTTTGTTTAAGTAACAATAAGATATATATATATATATATATATATATATATATATATATATATATATATATATATATATATATATAGGGGTTACTGTACGTCAGCCGCCAGCTGATAGAGTTTCTCAGCCGGCATGACGTGGCTTCATATTAGCCGCAGAGAAGTCAAAAATTTAGGCGGTAAAAGGAGACCCTCAATCACTTTTCGTTGCCCAATGACTGAAATACCGTCAGTTTCACTTTTAACCTGCTACAACTGTTCCTCTACTAAAAAAATTACAGATCGAAAAATTTTGAGCTTTTCCAAACAAAAAAATTACAGATCTTGATAACTTAATTTTAGAAAAATAATTTATTTTAAAAGAATGCAACCCTTGGTCATAGTATTTTTTTATTAAGTAATCTAAATAGGATACTGCGATCATGGTCGCAGTATCTTATGTAACAGCAGTCTGCGACCTTGGTTATAATATTTTTTTATTAAGTAATCTAAATAGGATACTGTGATCATGGTCGCAGTCTTATGTAACAGCAGGTCGCAGTCTTATGTAACAGCAGTCTGCAACCTTGGTCATAGTATTTTTTTTATTAAGTAATCTAAATAGGATACTGTGACCATGGTCGCAGACTTATATAATAGTAGTTTGCGACCTTGGTCATAGTATTTTTTTATTAAGTATCTAAATAGGATACTGCGACCATGGTCGCATTCTTATGAAACAAGAGTCTTATATAATAAGAGTCGCAGTCAATGGAAGAAGTGATAATAATCTCGTAAGTTAATTAATTAAGATGATTAGAAGATTGCGACTTCGGTCGCACTCTTATGTAACAGCAGTCTCTTTGAGAATATTTTGTTTGATAACAATGCGATCTTGGTTATAGTATTTTTTATTAAGTAATCTAAATAGGATACTGCGACCATGGTCGCATTCTATGAAACAAGAGACATAGTCATTTGAAGCAGTGAAAATTGTCTCGAAAGTTAAGTAATTAAGATGATTAAAAGACTGTGACTGAAGACTGCGACATTGGTCAGTCTTATATAATAGCAGTCTTTTTGAATTTATTTTTCATTTTTGCGACCAAGGTCGCAGTCTTTTTATTAATAAATTTTAATTACACTGCGACTTTGGTCGATGTCTTGTAAAACAATCGTTCGAAGATGAAATTTCATACTGCGACTATGGTCACAAAATTTAATTTTATCTGACAATTTATTATTATGATAAAATAAAAATCTTCTACATTTAAGAAATTGCGGGGGGAAATTGATAATAAAAACCTCTTGATCAGCATGCAAAGATCTCAACCCTTCAATACTTTCAATATTCTGAGAGAAAGTTGAACCAGATGATATATGATCCATATTTAGATCGGGAGATAGAGATCGCTTATGACTGCGACCAGAATTGGCAGGGGAAGTGGACTGCTCCGACGTCGACATTAAATAAAAAGGAGAAAAACCTGATCCGGAAATCGCTATTTTCAGAAACAACTTTATGGCAGGAAAATGAAACCCTAAATCTGACAAAGAGCGGTAAAAGAAATAGGAAAAAAATAATAATAAACAATTACGAGACAAGTACCTTTTACCGAGGGGCATTTAGTAATTTAACTTATTCCAATAAGCGGGCCGCAACTTAGTGGTGTGACTAATATTGTGCCACGTCAACGCAGCGACGACTGATATACATTTTTCTCACACACACACACACACACATATATATATAAAGAAGAAATGAATAAAAGAAAAAGGTTCTTACAAAAAGGAAATAAGTAAAAGAAAAGCATTCCATGTCTGGAACCAGAGAAGTCTTGTGTCGTGCTGCTCATCCAAAAGGAAGCATGTCCGAACCCAATACGAAGTATTTGCACATATTAGGCTTAACCTGAATAAAAAAGTTTCCCTAGTGCCCTATTTTTGTTTCTATTCCCTTTCAACATTTGAATTAAATCACAAAAGCCCTTCTTTTTTATGACAATATTTTCAGATAATTCTATTTATTATTAAAATTGTCATATAATTATTTATTATGTTATGCCTCGATGAGAAGGTGAATAAAAGGGTGTAAACACTTTTGATTATCTTTACTCAATAGATATTCTAAAATATATTTTTAGTATTAATTTATGCTTCTTATATATAAAACCCCTTTTATACCCAATATTTAAGTCACAATAAAATCCCGCTAAAACTATAATTTGTGTTTGACTCATCTTTGTCCTCTTCATTTTTTATTGAGGAAACCGGTGGGTCTAGCCCCCGCGTTTCAAAAGAACTGCGGCGACCCAAAATAACACTCTATCAGAGTTAGTGATGTTCTCATGCCTCCATTTGTTTCACAAGGACGCACCGAAATACGCATGAACTCTTATGGCGAAGCCATTTGGTGGAAACACAATTTACCAAAATAATGGAAACCCACAGACTAGAAATAGAGCATAGCAAACACAATGGGAATGAACCTGCCAGCGTCTAATCGCAAAGTTGTCCCCAGTGAGAAGTACATTCTTGTTGACAAGCCAAGAAAGGCTCGCACCTTGAAGGAGGTTCAGTATGCCAAATGATCGTGGCAGATTGGCACTAATTCTCTATCATTAAGGAAGTGGGTGTGTGGATCAAAGTAAAAAAAAGTCCAGTCCTTGTTTCAGCTTTAGTAGGGAGAGGGAGTAATGATAGGGATGTGCTAACTTCGGTTTATGTGTGGGAGTACTTTTGTAACCAAATCTAACATCTTATTTATGGAATTGATTTTCTTATAATTTGTGTGTATGCCGAACAGGAATGTGAGGATCTCAAAGCGTATTAAGAGCTCAAATAACTAATCCTGGGGGAACACGATTTGTGCCCGGACTGAGTATAGAACCGAATGATAACTGGATTTGTGCTTCGTGAGATATGCAATGCTTTGCGCCAAAATAATCCACAAATTTTTTAGCTCATAAAAATGAGCCAAAGATTCAATCATTTAACATAATACTTTTTAAATAATAAAATTTCCTCAAAGATTTACAGAACTGGGCAAAAATTACAGTAAAAGATCTCAATTTTTTTTTTAAAGATTATTACAAGTTTTTGAGTTTAGAAAAACCTCAAATTAAGCAAAAAGACCACTGTTTCAAACCAGATCACCTCCATAAAAAACAAATCAAGTAATAGCCCACATCAAAACATCTTAGATCACCAAAAGTTCCAACTAATATCTTAATTTTCTTGTAAACCATCCTATATCACACAGAATTGTCTCTAATTTTCACATTCGAGACCAAATCTCCATTGTCAGCAATTCATGAGATCAACTCTTGATGTCAAAGATGAAACCATGAAAGAATGGTGACTGCATCGATTATTAATCTCATAGAGGCGCTGGTTTTTGGGGAGAGGTGGAGATGAAACTAGAAAGACATAAGGACAGTGGTTGGGGTAATTTGCTCTCCTTCTGTCTTTATATATATATATATATATTTTTCAGTGTAACAAGTCAGTTCGAGTTGAATTTACTCAAATCAGAAACGACTTTCCCCAAAATCCTAACCGATCCGAACCGATGTTAACAGAGACCGAAACTAAGCAACCGAACAGACTCGATTCGGCCGGTTTGGTTGGTTTAGACCAATAGCTTTTGGATTTAGGGCCTGTTTGTTTCGCCGCAAAACGTCGCAAGTCGTAAGTCGTAAAATGAGAATAGAAAAAGTGAACTGTAGCAGAGAAAATATATTATGTTTTATAGTGTTTGGTTGGTAAAGTGAAAGTGTAAATGAAAAAGTATATTGTGTTTTACGGTGTTTGGTTGGTAAAGTGAAAGTGTGAATGAGAAAGTATATTGTGTTTTACGGTGTTTGATTGGTAACTTAAAAGTGTAAGTGGAAAAATTGGCCACAAAATTAACTGTAGCAGTGATTTAAATATTATAAATACTATTAAATTAAATATACTATTGAAAATTAAATTGTATTAATAAATTTGATATAAAATATTAATAATTTTAATATTTTAATTATAACAATAATATTAATAAAATATTAGTAAAATTAATAAAATATTACTAAAATATTAACTAAATAAATAATTATAAAATTTTAAGAAAATCTAAAGAACATTAATAATTTTAAGGATACTAATAAAACATAAATATTAAAAAAATCTTAAGAAAAATAATAAAATATAGTTATAATATTATAATATTATAAAATACTTAAGATTATTATAATATTAAATTTTATTATAATAATATTGTAATATTAGAAAAATATAAAATTAACAAAGTAAAATATAATTATAAATTTAATAATAAAATATTATTATGATTTTATTATAATGAATTATTACAATATTAACATAATAAAATATTAATATAATTTTAAAGTATATTATAATATTAATAAAGTAATTATTTATATTAAGAAATAAATAAATTAAATATATAATAATTTTATATTAAAGCATATTATTGTTATATTAATAAAATATTAAATCTAAATAAAATATTAAGAAAATTGGTTAAATATTAATAAAATAATAAAGTATTAAATAACAATATTAAATTAAAATAATAAATATTAAATATTAAAACAATATTAAAAATAATAAAAAACTAAAAATACAAATATAAAATAATTTGGTAAGAAATTAAACACTATTAAAAATATTAAATATATTAAATATTTAATAATATTAAATTATATATTGATTATCAAGTAACTGCTTTGGGACTGCAAGTATATGACAAGTGGAATTTACATGACCACAAAATTAACTGTAGCAGTTGCAAGTGGGAAAATTTGAGTATAAAAGTGAGATTTATATGACCACAAATTTAACTGTAGCACCTGCAAGTGGGAAATGAGAGTTGTATTTTGTAAGATGTTTTGCAACGAAACAAACAGCGAAAAATGAAAAAGAGATTATACGACTTGCGATTTTGCGGCTTTTTGCGGAAAAATAAACAGGCCCTTGGTGTCCTAAGTCCAAAAAGCACCTCTCACTGTTCTTTGAGTAATGAGCAATGATCACATATTGGCACCTCAAAGCTTACGCCAAGGAGCGCAAACACACATGAGAGGATGTTGAGATGGTTCCAACCTAAAGTGTCCAGTGCGTGAAAAAATCAACTAAAGAGAACATTGTTCGAAACCATATACAAGGAGGAAGAAGATGAGAACGAGTAGTTGTTGCACGTATCTCGATACACAAGATAAAGAAGTGATATTTGACGTACTTGTACGAGTTACAAAATCAGTGCAAATGTAACTGTTGGGATTTTGCCTTATTTTCAAGAAGAGATGATGGTCCAGAGAATTCAATCGAGTTGGAAAAGACAAAGGTTTGAAGTAAAAGAAGCAGACCAAGTGCAACGCACAAACTAGTCAACTAATATAAGGTACTAGTCGACTATCATGAAAGACTAGTCAACTATACAGTCGGCTAGACTGAGAACCTAACTCTCTATTGGGCATATTAGTTGACTATCCTGAAGGGGTTAGTCGACTAATGAGGTGTCTGGGCGTTTTCGAGTTTTCTTCCCTGGAAGAGTTCGAATAGGATTCAGATTTTATTCAATGAAGATTTATTTCTAAAGTTTAAAAGATTTTATTCAATGAAGATTTGTTTCTAAAGTTTAAGGAGTTAGAATTCTCCTAAATCAAGGAGATCAACTCTTATAAGAATTGATCAAGTTCTTCAAGCATCCGATGGTCAAAATTATCTCATAGTCCTAATAATGTTTGGATTGTAAAACTCTATAAATAAATATAAATTGTAACATAGTACATTATAAAATGGAGGAAAATCAGGACGCCAAGAAAGAGAGAGGAAGGTGACGATGTATAGAGAGAAGAAATACTCTTATAATTTTGTGGGATTCAAAAGAAATGTGAACTCTTGTGAGAATCAAGAGGAAGTTGGATCTCTCATATCAAGCTTATTAATAAAACTCTCTTGAGTTCTCTCCCTGTGGACGTAAGTCAAGTTTGAACCGAATCGTGTTAAATTCTCATGTTCTTTTCTACTCTTTTGTCTTGTTGTTGCTGGTTTCTCTATAATAATTTTCTTTTATAAGTACTGCATATAGCAACGTTTCAAAATATCGATACCGAAAACAACAATTGGTATCAAAGCATATCAATTCCGCTTACAGTAACACCACACTAGAGTAAAATTAATTTGAAATCACGGCATCCATACGAAATCACTGCAAGCACGATATGAAACTAGGATCATTCTTCAACGTTAACCTTAGCCCTTGAACAAGAAGAGGGAATAATAATCAGAAGGGTCTCGTATGGCGAGGCTCTTCAAGCCCACCATCACCCTCCCCCTCCCCCTCCCTCTCCTCCTCAGCGCCGCGGCAGTTGAATCCTTGGACCTCGGCCTCCACACGTTCCTCCCGGGGATTTTCCGATCCACACGACGATGCGGGGGTCCGTGAACCAACCCGGGGTGCCAGAAATGGGAGACCATGTCCTCGTCAACGACGTCCACAGGAAGCCATTCTATTTTCGCGGAGAGCGGAGACAGATGGGAGATGTTCAAAGAAAATGCGGGCGTCTCGGCCATGCACTTGGTGATCAATCACGAGAACAAGGCCATCTTCTCCGATTCCACCATCTAAAACCCGTCCCAGCTCCGGCTGCCCACTGCCAACAGGAAGATTCCCAGGGCCCTGAACGGTGAAGAGGACTGCTCCGGGGTCATGCCGCGGAGATGGATATCCACAACGGTGCCGTCCGCCCACTTAAGGTATATACCATATTGTCGACATTCATTCTTGCCAAACAAACATCGTTACAACTCGTCGGTAATGCATGACTTGAGGGTAAAAAATGAGAGTGGATTGTGGAGAGGCTTAGCTTCAAGTCTGGCTACATCTCAAGTTGTGTAGGTCACTATCGATACATGGTGCTCGTTGGGAGCCTTCGGACCGGAGACGGCACTCTCGTGCAGACCGGTGGATGGTAAGACTAGCAGTCGAGCGTCCGGTACCTTGGGGAGCTGCAAAAACTTTCTATAATTCCCTGGCCCTTTCGGAGGACCGTAAATTTCAGTTTCTTTAATTTCTATTTTTGAGCATTGTGACATCGTGACGAACAACATGTCTACAAAACGTACGCGGGTAAGCCACGCAGCAGATTATACCCGACCACGGCGTCATCGTCGGCGGCCACCAGATGTTCAACTATGAGTACGTGCCACCGCCGGGGAAAGACAACCCGGCCAACGTCAACATCAGCCTACTGTTCCTCGCCGAGACCAGCGACAAGCTTGAGAACAACCTCTACCCTTCGTCCACCTTGTCCCTGACGGCAACGTCTTCCTCTTCGCCAGTAACCGCGTTATCCTCTTCGACCCCAAGAATGCCTCGTCGCCAGCAGCAACATCAACAGCAAGTAAAACATGCACGGCTTGATGTACCCGACGGAGGTGAGGGTGGAGAAGTTATACCCACCCTACTTGGACTTCGACCAGTCGACGACGAGACGTCCACACATCATGGAAGTGACGGTGGTGCCAAAGGTGGCGCGGTACAGAGAGAAGTTCGACCTGCAGTTCACCACGCTGAGCGCCGAGATCCAGTGTGATTCAAACTTCATAGAATAGTAATATAATATAATATAAAAATAGTATAAATAGCATTGCTCAAATTTAATGAGTCAAGTTAATTAAACTAGCGGACAGAAAAAGAAAAAAGAAAAGGAAAAAAGGAAAGAAAAAAATGCATGAAGCTAGCTTATGACAAGGGACTTTACAAGGATCGGTAAATACTACCTATCTATGATGGCATACTCGAACTAACGCGGAGAACGTACCAAGATCAGAGAAATTATTTTACCTGAAAGTTATTTTGAGGAAAGCAACAAGTTAGTTTTTCAGAACCTGCATGTTAAAAAAGAAGTTCACTCGGGATATAGTGAAAACTTAGGGTACTCATCAAATGATGCATTAAATACATGCTTAACCACAAGGCACTCGTTAGAAAATCCCCAATTTAATAGACATGTTTCACAGAGATCTCAATTTTCAACAGTATTCAACTATCATCAACTCACAGCATTTGACAAATAGGCTATGTTTCACACAAGTATTTCATAACAACTAAAATTCATGAACCAATTTCATTTCACCTTGTGCAAAGGCTGGTTCTACATCGAAAAGCATGTTGATAAAAGAATTAGTTATTCTATCATACAATGATGTCGGACATTCAACAAATGGAAGAAGGAAACAAGAGCTTTTGTTCTTTTCAAAATTGTAATCCACAATTTTGTGCGAGTTATCAGCACACAATGATGTTCGGTGTTCCAACTTGGAGACAAATTAAGGGTGAAATCACAAACAACTGACCTGAAATAACCAGGGAATATACCATATGCACCAGTAAAATTTAGTTAGCCAGGTTGATTGAATCTCATTTCATTACAGAAACTTTCTCGTATCCTTAGTGATTAGTAACCATTCCATGGTATGCAATATAATTACATGCCCCACACAGAATTGTGTGATTCCTAGATGTCCCAAGCAGCTGTTGGACATGAGGTAAAATAATTAAATTCAAGAAGTTGCAGAGAATACAGCTTTGGAATAGTATTGGAGAATATCTGACCATTGACCATCAGACCACGTCGACCCAGCCGATCAAAGCATCCACCATAAATATGTGAAAAACCCGCTTGATGAAAGGGATGAACAAATAACAAGTTAGCAAAATAAAAAATTAACTCCTAACATCACTTTCTTGAGAATCCATATAGCAAATTGGTCAGAATATTTAACAGTCATTAAGTAAAAAACCACTCATACCAGAGTTTGATCCTTAAAAGATATTTAGCTGATTTGAGACTGATGAGCTCCTCTTGCTTTTTTTTTCTTTTATAGTTCTTTTGAAGGTTTTCTCAGGTAGCATTTTGTTATGATGGCAGTTATAAGATGGATTCTGATACTAAAAGATTGGCCTCTTGAAGTTAAATTTGATGATACTATCATACTAGTTGTAGACATGTGCTTGAACTCTTATATTGATTACAATTTTGTTCTCGGGATGCCCAAGAAAAGACAGGTTGACTATGAACTCTGATATTGACTATGAACCTCATTGCAAAAACTTTAAATTGGTGCTAAATTCCTACCAAGGAGAAAACTTCCCATGATTCTCTAGACCGGAAGGGAAACCAAAGTGCCAAATAGAAAAAGAATGTATATTAAAAAAATCTAGTATATAATGGTATATATGGATAAATAATCAAATGGTTAAACACCAAGGATCATCTAGAAGAAGATTCTTTAGAGTTTACATACATGAACTATTTTGATAAAAGGATTTAGAACAGAATGAATCTAATGCTGATCTAATTAAACTGGGAAAACATATGATAAGAATTAGAAGTGATACTAAGTAGAAGTTATAAAAGAATGTGAATCCATGAAGGTCAAAACTGAATAAATTTCAAAGTTTTTAAGCCAACAACGGCAGCCATTCATAGCCTTTTAAAATTGTCATACTAGTAGCACAGCCAGTGTTCACATCAAAGTGACTATACTAGTTGCATATAGATTGCTACGTGTTATTTGATGAGGCAAGGACATGGTTGAATGCCAGACTATGATAATCACAGAAATATTTCAGCTAATAGCATATAAATTAAAAATATTTAATCCATGGGTACAATTCTACCAAGGCACTGATAGCAAGTGATGCAAAATAAATGCCATGTTTAGACCATTTTGAATTATCTTGGGAGTTTATTTAGACTATATTTTAACTCCCGAAATATTGTGAACAAAAGAATTCATGAGATTAAGTTGCTCCTCCAAAGGACTATATGACTAAATAAAATACAAAAATGAGTAGGTACTGATTACAAGGATGGCAAACATTCATAAACTGTTGTAATATGTTAAGTGCACCCCAGCATGAAGATAAAATTATAATAGCAAACCAGCAAGCGATGATAACATTTATTTGGTATTAGCAATATGGATCTGTTATCAGGAGTTGTCTTTAACAATTGTTGCATATTCCTCAACGATCAGGGGGAAAATTCCAAATCCTTGGAAAATATTTACATTGGAGAAACCCATCCATCAGAACTGAAACCTTTTTATAGACATCCTGTTCTTTGCTGCAAATGTGTACACCGTCTCATTATGTTTCCGTAGCTTCATTCTCTAGGGTCCCCCAATTTCTTAATCATTGCACCAATTTACCATAGCATAAACACCAATTTCTCAACAGTCAGCATACGTGTCCTTCTAATTTCCAAAACAGTTCACCAGTAAGATATCAATCATCAATAAACTTGGTATCATCATATAAAATTCATCAAAAAAATGATCGCTCAATGATGGCACAGATTCAAATTCGTCTAGAGAGGTTAATGCATCACTCCACCATTTTGGGTAATAATGGAAACAGATAAAGTTCAAACTATAATTGAACATAAATTCTAGTTGGATCTCCTTTTCATTTCAACTGTGATAAGAATCGTTTTCCAGATTTTGGATTTCTCATCACCCAAAGCTCTCAAACAACAGCTCTATCAAGTGACTGTGATGAGGACATCATTTAGTTCGGCAATAAGCTTATGCCTTAGTTATTTTTTAAGTTTAGTTGTTCTCTTTTATGTGAGTGTTTAGTACAACATCGATTATCTCCTAGAAGTGTTTCATTTGTAAGGCCTATAAATAGGCAAAACTTCTTTGTTCAGTGGATAATGGAATTAAATTTTCACGTTAAATTTTTTGAGTTCTTGAGATTGGAATGTGGAGCCCGTGATGTAAGGTATGTGGAGCCCATGGTGTAAGGCATGTGAAACCCATGGTGCAAGAAGTGTGATGCCCAAAATTATTCTCTTTTCTTAAACCATAATTCTCTTTTTTATTTCTTCCCCTCGAAACCCTCATTTCTTTTTATTTGAAACTGATTGTGATCCAGTATTACATCAGTTTGGTATCAGAGTATTGTTCCAATCCCCTCCAAAATTTTCTTCTCTATCTCCTAAAACCTCTAACCTCTCAAACCCTAGTTTAAAAAAACAGATAAAACACATATTTGCTCAAAAAAAAACTATAGCAAAGTTCCCCATAATTCAGTTCGATAATCCCCAAAAAATCCCAACACTCCATGTTCATCTTCTTCCTCCCTCCACCCATAATCCACAAAACCCTAACCAATCCCGCTGCCTCCCCCCCCCCCCCCCCCCCCGTGTCGCCTCCTTCCCTCTTGCTCTCGATGGCGACATGCACCCGCCGTCGTCGTCTTTGCACCCATCGCCGCCTTTACACCCCACCTCCACCTTCACCACCAAGCTCAGATCCAACGTCGAAGCCTCGCCGACAAGATCCACATTGGAATTCGTCGCCGCCAACCTCCACCCCGCCGCCACAAACATCACCACTCAACACTGTCATCTCATTTTCCTCAGTCGTCGTCATCGTCTTCTCTATCAACCGTCGTCACTGATTACGTCAATCGTTGTCATCTTCATCAGCACAGCCCATTGATGCCATCTCTCGTTGAGATCTACTCAACCACCTCTGTAGCCTTCTCTGTCATCATCGAGCCCTCACTGGTCCCAGATTTCCACTGCGACCTACTCTGTTGTCGTTGATTCCACACCGTCACCAGATCTCCATCTCTCCTGTCGCAACCTTCATCACCGACAACGTCAATCGATGCCTTTGACCATATCTATGCCATCTTCGTCAAATTTCCTCGTCGTTGTGGCCGCCACCTCTTAATCTCCGCGCCGCCACCCTCTCGGATTCAGTTTGGGTGTAGTTTGAGTTAGGTTGGATTCGAATCTACTTAAATCAGACCTGAAGTCAAATCCGACCCAGATCCTCCTTCTAAGAATCAGACCCGACTCTGAGCCAGCGATCTGACCCCAGAGCCGACTCGGTCCAGAATCAGTAACCCAACGCTGAGTTAACTCAGCCAAGTCAACTCAGCTCTAAATTAAGTCAGACCAGTAGCAGCTCGCAGTTATTCGTGCCCGTTTCAAGCCCAATTCAAGCCTGATTTGCGCTATTTTCGAGACAGTCTTCTCCTAACTCATACTACTATTATTCCAAGACCATGTATGTGATTTTCAGCCCCGAGTTGCGGGTATTTCTCCAAAGATTCTTAGGAATTTAGCATTTGAGCGTGAACGACTCACCCTCAGGTGATATCCTAACTTGAGCCGAATTGTTAACTGTTAAATTACTTGCACCTACTATTTGGATTGTGATAATTTATTGGTTGAATTGCTATTTACTTTTATTTAGCTGTTGCATCAGTGTTTGTCATTTTTCATCATTTTGAAAGTACATTTTCTTTACATTTAGAACTTGAATTTTAGGATAATTTTATTTTCATTTAGTACATACATTTTTACTTAAGTCTAAGATTTTTCACAACATCTGCTTGTTTACTTGATTTTATTTTTGTAACCATCATGACTAGTTAATATTATAAGAACCACCTCCTAAACCAGTTATACAACCTCCGTCAGGGTCATATATCCATTCAGAATTACATAGCCATATTTGAGAACTTAACCTTTAGTAGTGACGCAGGAGAGCACCGTTCTCAGACTATAACTAGGTTTGCTTGGGGTTTAAGATCTAAAATAAAGTGTGTTATAATCATTGGCTCATATGCTTTAGACACCGTTGAAGAGGCTTTTGATATTGCCTTAAAATAGACTTGACTTTCAAAATGTTAGTCAATGCTAAGGTCCGGTATTCTAAGCGTGAGGGATATGGGCACTATGATTAACAGTGCCCCTCGAAGAGTCATGTTAGTATTGTATCTAAAGATGATGTCGACGACTCGAAGGTTGATGAGGATGTCTCCGTTTCTTTTAAGACTGCTAGTATAATTGAAGGCATATCAATTGGTTCTGACACAGATTATTGATGAGGATCATGCTTCTTATAAGGGTACTAGTGAAGTAGTGGATGTGATAGTCGACTATGGTACACCCTTAGATGTTGATACTCATGCTCATGATATTAGTGAGTCTAGTGTCTTTAATCAGATCTTTAGTATTCATTTGTCACACCTTTGATAGAGGATGATATTGAGCACGAGACAGTTGATTCTAGTGTCATTACATCTAGTGGACCATCTGAGTCCCCCCGGGCTGATTACGGTTTTATGATCGTTCTAACCGATTCATCTTCTGGTGAGTCGTCTAAATAAATTGTCATGATCCAGCAGATGATTTCTAGAGCTTCTTTTTCTGGTTGTTTGGAGTTTGTATTTGAGTCCAATATACCTCCATTTGCGGGGTTAGATGTGTGCCTTCCTAGGCATCCCAATTATATCATTTTCTCATCTTAAGAAATTATGCCTAAAATGCCTACTGTATTGCATTTGCATGCTGCAGCACATATTGATGACATCACTATGCCGATATTAATTTGCAATGACACTTACAAATTTGTTGTATGTCCATATAGCATTTTGTAGGAATTTGCAGTTGATAACAAAGTGATGGTTACGAGTCACCCTGAGGCCATGAGAAAGTTGCACGTTTTGGCGTACAAATTTTATTAGGATTTTGAAGAAGAGTGCTTCCATTGCTTACGAGTTAAACACCCCCTGCCTAACATCAGCTCCGTCATTAGCAGGGATGATGTGTCTCTGCCTACTATTTGTGCTTGATGAGTTACCATCTTTTACAGTCAATTTGTCATAGAGGCCAGCTCCGCCTCTACAATCTTGTCTCGATGTGATGCACTAGTATTGATTTCTCGACACCATCATGACCCGATTGAGTTGCTTCGAGAGGGAAACCCTCCTCGATAGAGTCATGTTACACCAGGGGGGATGATGAGGACATCACTTTGTTCGTCAGTTATCTTATGACTTGATTATTTTATGAGTTTAGTTGTTTTCTTTTATATGGGTGTTTGATGCCACATCGATTATCTCCTAAAAGTGCTCTTTTGTAAGGCCTATATATAGGCCCAGACTTCTTTATTCAGTGGACAATGATGAATTAAACTTTTTCAGTTAAAATTTATCAAGCTCTTGAGTTTTTTGAGAATGGGGTGTGAATCCCGTGGCATAAGGGGTGTGAAGCCTATTGTGTAAGGAGTGTGAAGCCAAAGTTTATCCTCTTTTCTTAAACCCTAATTCTCTTTTCTATTTCTTTTTCTAGAAACCCTAATTTCTTTTGGTTTGAAGGTGATTGTGATCTCGTATTAATTCACTCTGCCATAAGCTGTTTAAATGACCCAATTGTTGCCATCAACAACCATTTTCTCCAAGAAAGTTCAAAGACAATACTGGTACTGCCCATAGCTCCAGTAAAAAACAAACTCATGTATCTCTCAAGTCCATGCAATATAAGCCTTGTAGGAGTTCCTAACTCTCCTAATAGTAGAAACTACGATGTAATGTTTTCGAAAAGCATATTGCATCCATTAGAACAAGATGCACAGCGAATTAGCCTTCAAATCTATTAATATCGTATTTAAAAAGTATCTTACATGTGCGTCTTTTTCATTCCTTTGTTAATTCATTCTCTTCTTCTGTTGATTTCTCCCATTAAATTTCCATACATTTAATTTGATTGTGTTATTGGCTCTTTTCATTCCTACTAACCATTTTGGCATTCTCAATTAAAACGAAATCAGCACAGAGACAAAAGAAATCCCTTACCAAATGAATCACTCTTCGTTCTGGACCTCCCTAATAACCGAGGAATAGTAATGTGTTTCCAACTCCTTAAGGCTCGCTGCCGCCTGCTCCCCAATTCTCTCCAGCAACTGCTCCGTGCTCTCGGCCTCCTGATTGAACACCGCAATCCGCCGGTCCACGTTCTCGTTCAGAGACGCAAAGCCCGAGAACATGGCCGTCTGCTTCAGCTCCGACACCAGCTTCATCAGCGAGTCTGCAGCCTGAGTCTGATCACAACCAACCCATCAAAATTTTCCCTTTACAAAAAAATAATAATAATAAATAAACGAAGATCACTTTTTTATTGTTACCATTCTAGCAGCGCGAACTTCCATCTGGAAAGAATCTTGAGAGTTACGGACGGGAGGTTCGTTCACCTGATGAAACAATGAATGTAGACAGAAATTAAAACCCTAATTGGGGAGTCCGAAGGACAGGAGGAACAGACAAAGGAGCAAACCCTAGAGACTGAGACGAGCTGGTTGAAGTGGTCGACGATGTTGGAGATCTCAGTCTCGAGTCTCTGGACGAGGGACTTCTGCTTCCGGGCTGCGGCCGCCGCCGCCGCTGCCGTCGGCCCGCTGCCCGCGCCACCACCGCCACTGGGTTTGCTGCTCATCTTCTCCTCTCTGTTTTGTGTGTTTAGAGCCTTCGGGTGTGGACTTATGAGAGCGAATCCGACGCGGCGGACCTAAAATAATCTAGTCTGGGTTTGGGTGCAGTGTGTTCCGGGTCGGGTTTGAGCCGAACCAAAACCGAGCGCGAACCCAAAACACGGGTTTAGAACGGAATTCTGTTCGATTCTCATCTGTAATGTAATTGTTTTTTTTTGAGGGAAATCTGTAATGTAATCGTTAGGTGACTGTTTTCGCACTTTTCTCTTAAACTTACCAAATATATAGTCTCCTTTTTTTCATGTCGGGTCAACCAAAATATATTGTATATTTAATGTGCCTTTCATGTCGGATCAAAGTAAATATTACTTTCATCTTCACTTTTGAATTGCTAAAACATAAAATGAATTCTGAAACTCTGATGAATCTAACACCTTCTGGATATTTCATTTTATCATTTCACCCTAACTTAGCAACTTCAGGGTGCAAACTGATTGTGTACATAGCCATAAAAGTATTCTCATATTCGTATTTGTTAATTAATGAATATGAATTCAGATACAGAAATCTTAACCCATTAATTATATTTGTCGGAAACAAATTCAGGTTTAGATATTTGTCAGATATTAGCGAATATGAACAAGAAAAATTAGGAAGAAAAGTAAGTTTACCCTTAATTTTAGTGCTTTCATGTGAAAATTGTTAAAATTATACAAAAATCACATGGGCATATTTTTTATATTACCAGTATATCACATCATCTAATACTTAGTGTATTTGAACTATATTTGTATTTGGTCATATTCGATATATTCAAATATGCATTCTGTAAGTCAAATATTTTTACTATTACATATTCATATTCATACTCATACTCTAAACAGATATCGGGTACGGATATCTATTCAAAAATCGTAATGCACTACGATGTGGATTATCCATATTGGTTTGCACATTTGCCTTGCTCGACCTCTAATCTCATGCACTCTCTTATCTCAAACAGACGCTTAGTTTTGTTTCACACAATCAAGTATGTCTACATGTTTCATTAAAGAGAGAATCATGAAACAAAATGGTGAACTTTGTTGCGGGTGCTAACTTTTACACCGATACGGTCTTCAACTGGGGCTTCCAAAACACCGCAATCTGGGACAACAATCTCGCCTTGCTTCTCAACAATGACACCGGTACAATTTTCTTACTAGTTCAGTTCAAATTAGTGCCATTCATAGAAAGTACTGTAAAAATTTTATGAACAGAACATTTCCTCTTACGAGAGTATATTTTATACAAGGCATAGAAATTCTATTTCACTGAAAGGAAATTTTCTATGCATGTCAAGATGCAAGTTTTTCGGTTAGTCTTCAGTCGATGAGTCTATACTGATCATAGAAAGACATGAAAAGGAAATGACAAGAGAATGTTACACAACCGCATCTTGGTCGTCTTTAATGCGGCATTAATGTAATAGAATGCCTAGACATTATGCATGCAGCAGCTCAAGTAGCCAATGTACAAGACTTGGAGAACAATTCAAAGTATATCAGACTATCTGATATATGATATGACGCTATCTCTTCAAACAATGGCCTCACCAATATTTGTAGTATGTAGATATAGTGGAAGAGAACCTACATTTTTGGTGCCAGAAGCATGACGAAGGTGATGGCTTAAACGATGAAGATCCATCCCTGCACTATTTTTCACTTCTCCAAACTGAACAATATGAAAACAGTAATCGACAACTGCTCATTTACTTCCATCTTTCTCCATCTTTCTGATTATTTCTAATATCAATTGCATCTACTACCAGGATTAGACACCCATCTACATCCATCTTTCTCCGTCTTTCTGATTATTTCTAATATCAATTGCATCTACTACCAGGATTAGACACCCATCTACATTTCTACCATGATCTATAGCTTAGAAGCCTTTTGTTTTCTCTTGCATCCTCTGAACCTGACCCTTCTACTTTTGATGGTCTCTCTCTTGATTCCTTTTTCAGGTGCTGGCATTCAAACAACGAAAGAATACCTATTCTGAAGTACAGAAATGCAAATAAAATTGGTCCCAGGGAACTCTGCTGGTACTGCAACCACTTACTATGTAAGTTGTAACCACAAAGTTCTATAGACCTTTAAATCATGCTTCACTCATTTATAGATGCATTTCTTAGCCTAGCAGTATCTAAATTTTCGATGATTGGCAACAGCTGTCCTCGCCAGTGTCCCCGCCCAGAGACAAGCACGATGAAATAGACTTTTGAGTTCTTGGGGAATGCTCTGGGCAGCCGTACAAATGTGTTTGCACAGGGTGTAGGGAACAAAGAACAACAATTCTACTCATGGTTCGACCCAACCGCTGATTTCCACAACTACACTATACACTGGAACCCAAGCCAGATCGTGTAAAGTTAACTCTATAACCCAATGTTTTAAAAAACTCGTTATGTAACTCGTTATAACTCGTTACAGAACATAACGGCACCCGGCTGTTATATAACACTAACAAAAAACGCAGTTCCTAGTAACGAGCGTTTTTGGAGAGTTACGAACGTTACGTTACAAAAATAACGTAAAGTTCGTAACTCACGTTATTTACACGGGTTGCTAAATATAAAACAGCGAAGTAATTTCTCTCCACAGGTCAAATTGACATGAAACTCTAAATTGGCGACGACGAGTAAAGCATCGAAGCACCACAGTACATCCTCTCTCTGCAGTAGACGACGACAACGACAATGACCCTCTCGTGCGGTTCTTCCTCTATGCAGTTCCTCTTCAATTGTATCTCTCTCATCGGCGAGCATTGAAGCGCGCCAGCTTCTCTCTTTGATCTCTCTGCAATTGACGATGAACTCGCCATCGTAACGCTTCAAAAAAATCAAAGAACCGTACGACTCTTCAATTAACGAGGAATTCATCGTTGATCTCTCTTCGATCTCTCTTCAATTGACGAGGAAGCGCAGATATCGGAGCATATTAGTTCCTTGATGCTTGCTAAAAATTGTTGTGAGACTTGTTAAATGTGTTTTATATTGTTTGATATTTTTTATTTTTTAAAATTATTTCGTTGTTTATAAAAATTCTTATATATAGTATATATATTTATTTTTATTAAAAAATTAAATCGTGTAACTTACGTTATGCTTTACGTTATAACCTATATTAATATAACAAAGGAAAAACGTTATTGTTTCGTTATCGTTATTTTAAACATTGCTATAACCTAACCATCACTATCCATGACCAAACCATTTTACGCAGTCAATATAGTTCAAAAGCTACATGTACATAAAAAGACACGGATAAGACCTTGTTCTGGATCAATATGCCCATTAGACTGTTTTCCGAATTCTAGAACTTTTGGTTGTTAAGATAATATGAGATGAGAGTGGTTGTCATCGCAGGTGGTTCATCGACAGCGTCCCAATCCGTGTTTTCAGAAACCAAGAAAGCATTGGTGTACCATACCCAAAATAACAAGCAATGAAGGCATATTCCAGCATATGGAACGCTGACAATCAGGCAACTAGAGATGGCCTGGAAAAAATAGACTGGAGCAATGCACCATTTATAGCAAGATACCACTCATACCAGAGTTTGATCCTTAAAAGATATTTAGTGATTTGAGACTGATGAGCTCCTCTTGCTTTTTTTTTCTTTTATAGTTCTTTTGAAGGTTTTCTCAGGTAGCATTTTGTTATGATGGCAGTTATAAGATGGATTCTGATACTAAAAGATTGGCCTCTTGAAGTTAAATTTGATGATACTATCATACTAGTTGTAGACATGTGCTTGAACTCTTATATTGATATACAATTTTGTTCTCGGGATGCCCAAGAAAAGACAGGTTGACTATGAACTCTGATATTGACTATGAACCTCATTGCAAAAACTTTAAATTGGTGCTAAATTCCTACCAAGGAGAAAACTTCCCATGATTCTCTAGACCGGAAGGGAAACCAAAAGTGCCAAATAGAAAAAGAATGTATATTAAAAAAGATCTAGTATATAATGGTATATATGGATAAATAATCAAATGGTTAAACACCAAGGATCATCTAGAAGAAGATTCTTTAGAGTTTACATACATGAACTATTTTGATAAAAGGATTTAGAACAGAATGAATCTAATGCTGATCTAATTAAACTGGGAAAACATATGATAAGCATTAGAAGTGATACTAAGTAGAAGTTATAAAAGAATGTGAATCCATGAAGGTCAAAACTGAATAAATTTCAAAGTTTTTAAGCCAACAACAGCAGCCATTCATAGCCTTTTAAAATTGTCATACTAGTAGCACAGCCAGTGTTCACATCAAAGTGACTATACTAGTTGCATATAGATTGCTACGTGTTATTTGATGAGGCAAGGACATGGTTGAATGCCAGACTATGATAATCACAGAAATATTTCAGCTAATAGCATATAAATTAAAAATATTTAATCCATGGGTACAATTCTACCAAGGCACTGATAGCAAGTGATGCAAAATAATGCCATGTTTAGACCATTTTGAATTATCTTGGGAGTTTATTTAGACTATATTTTAACTCCCGAAATATTGTGAACAAAAGAATTCATGAGATTAAGTTGCTCCCCCAAAGGACTATATGACTAAATAAAATACAAGAATGAGTAGGTACTGATTACAAGGATGGCAAACATTCATAAACTGTTGTAATATGTTAAGTGCACCCCAGCATGAAGATAAAATTATAATAGCAAACCAGCAAGCGATGATAACATTTATTTGGTATTAGCAATATGGATCTGTTATCAGGAGTTGTCTTTAACAATTGTTGCATATTCCTCAACGATCAGGGGAAAATTCCAAATCCTTGGAAAATATTTACATTGGAGCAACCCATCCATCAGAACTGAAACCTTTTTATAGACATCCTGTTCTTTGCTGCAAATGTGTACACCGTCTCATTATGTTTCCGTAGCTTCATTCTCTAGGGTCCCCCAATTTCTTAATCATTGCACCAATTTACCATAGCATCAACACCAATTTCTCAACAGTCAGCATACGTGTCCTTCTAATTTCCAAAACAGTTCACCAGTAAGATATCAATCATCAATAAACTTGGTATCATCATAAAAATTCATCAAAAAAATGATCGCTCAATGATGGCACAGATTCAAATTCGTCTAGAGAGGTTAATGCATCACTCCACCATTTTGGGTAATAATGGAAACAGATAAAGTTCAAAGTATAATTGAACATAAATTCTAGTTGGATCTCCTTTTCATTTCAACTGTGATAAGAATCGTTTTCCAGATTTTGGATTTCTCATCACCCAAAGCTCTCAAACAACAGCTCTATCAAGTGACTGTGATGAGGACATCATTTAGTTCGGCAATAAGCTTATGCCTTAGTTATTTTTAAGTTTAGTTGTTTTCTTTTATGTGTGTTTAGTACAACATCGATTATCTCCTAGAAGTATTCATTTGTAAGGCCTATAAATAGGCAAAACTTCTTTGTTCAGTGGATAATGGAATTAAAATTTTCACGTTAAAATTTTTTGAGTTCTTGAGATTGGAATGTGAAGCCCGTGATGTAAGATATGTGGAGCCCATGGTGTAAGGCATGTGAAACCCATGGTGCAAGAAGTGTGATGCCCAAAATTATTCTCTTTTCTTAAACCCTAATTCTCTTTTTTATTTCTTCCCCTCGAAACCCTCATTTCTTTTTATTTGAAACTGATTGTGATCCAGTATTACATCAGTTTGATATCAGAGTATTGTTCCAATCCCCTCCAAAATTTTCTTCTCTATCTCCTAAAACCTCTAACCTCTCAAACCCTAGTTTTAAAAAAACAGATAAAGCACATATTTGTTCTTAAAAAAAACTATAGCAAAGTTCCCCATAATTCAGTTCGATAATCCCCAAAAAATCCCAACACTCCATGTTCATCTTCTTCCTCCCTCCACCCATAATCCACAAAACCCAAACCAATCCCGCTACCTCCCCCCCCCCCCCCCCCGTGTCGCCTCCTTCCCTCTTGCTCTCGATGGCGACATGCACCCGCGTCGTCGTCTTTGCACCCATCGCCGCCTTTACACCCCACCTCCACCTTCACCACCAAGCTCAGATCCAACGTCGAAGCCTCGCCGACAAGATCCACATTGGAATTCGTCGCCGCCAACCTCCACCCCGCCGCCACGAACATCACCACTCAACACTGTCATCTCATTTTCCTCAGTCGTCGTCATCGTCTCTATCAACCGTCGTCACTGATTACGTCAATCGTTGTCATCTTCATCAGCACAGCCCATTGATGCCATCTCTCGTTGAGATCTACTCAACAACCACCTCTGTAGCCTTCTCTGTCATCATCGAGCCCTCACTGGTCCCAGATTTCCACTGCGACCTACTCTGTTGTCGTCGATTCCACACCGTCACCAGATCTCCATCTCTCTGTCGCAACCTTCATCACCGATAACGTCAATCGATGCCTTTGACCATATCTATGCCATCTTCGTCAAATTTCCTCGTCGTTGTGGCCGCCACCTCTTAATCTCCGCGCCGCCACCCTCTCGGATTCAGTTTGGGTGTAGTTTAAGTTAGGTTGGATTCGAATCTACTTAAATCAGACCTGAAGTCAAATCCGACCCAGATCCTCCTTTTTAGAATCAGACCCGACTCTGAGCCAGCGATCTGACCCCAGAGCCGACTCGGTCCAGACTCAGTAACCCAACGCTGAGTTAACTCAGCCAAGTCAACTCAGCTCTAAATTGAGTCAGACCAGTAGCAGCTCGCAGTTATTTCGTGCCCGTTTCAAGCCCAATTCAAGCCTGATTTGCGCTATTTTCGAGACAGTCTTCTCCTAACTCATACTACTATTATTCCAAGACCATGTATGTGATTTTCAGCCCCGAGTTGCGGGTATTTCTCCAAAGATTCTTAGGAATTTAGCATTTGAGCGTGAACGACTCACCCCTCAGGTGATATCCTAACTTGAGCCGAATTGTTAACTGTTAAATTACTTGCAACTACTATTTGGATTGTGATAATTTATTGGTTGAATTGCTATTTACTTTTATTTAGCGGTTGCATCAGTGTTTGTCATTTTTCATCATTTTGAAAGTACATTTTCTTTGCATTTAGAACTTGAATTTTAGGATAATTTTATTTTCACTTAGTACATACATTTTTACTTAAGTCTAAGATTTTTCACAACATCTGCTGTTTACTTGATTTTATTTTTGTAGCCATCATGACTAGTCAATATTATAAGAACCACCTCCTAAACCAGTTATACAACCTCCGTCAGGGTCATATATCCATTCAGAATTACATAGCCATATTTGAGAACTTAACCTTTAGTAGTGACGCAGGAGAGCACCGTTCTCAGACTATAACTAGATTTGTTTGGGGTTTAAGATCTAAAATAAAGTGTGTTATAATCATTGGCTCATATGCTTTAGACACCGTTGAAGAGGCTTTTGATATTGCCTTAAAATAGACTTGACTTTCAAAATGTTAGTCAATGCTAAGGTCCGGTATTCTAAGCGTGAGGGATATGGGCACTATGATTAACAGTGCCCCTCGAAGAGTCATGTTAGTATTGTATCTAAAGATGATGTCGACGACTCGAAGGTTGATGAGGATGTCTCCGTTTCTTTTAAGACTGCTAGTATAATTGAAGGCATATCAATTGGTTCTGACACAGATTATTGATGAGGATCATGCTTCTTATAAGGGTACTAGTGAAGTAGTGGATGTGATAGTCGACTATGGTACACCCTTAGATGTTGATACTCATGCTCATGATATTAGTGAGTCTAGTGTCTTTAATCAGATCTTTAGTATTCATTTGTCACACCTTTGATAGAGGATGATATTGAGCACGAGACAGTTGATTCTAGTGTCATTACATCTAGTGGACCATCTGAGTCCCCCCAGGCTGATTACGGTTTTATGATCGTTCTAACCGATTCATCTTCTGGTGAGTCGTCTAAATAAATTGTCATGATCCAGCAGATGATTTCTAGAGCTTCTTTTTCTGGTTGTTTGGAGTTTGTGTTTGAGTCCAATATACCTCCATTTGCGGGGTTAGATGTGTGCCTTCCTAGGCATCCCAATTATATCATTTTCTCATCTTAAGAAATTATGCCTAAAGTGCCTACTGTATTGCATTTGCATGCTGCAGCACATATTGATGACATCACTATGCCGATATTAATTTGCAATGACACTTACAAATTTGTTGTATGTCCATATAGCATTTTGCAGGAATTTGCAGTTGATAATAAAGTGATGGTTACGAGTCACCCTGAGGCCATGAGAAAGTTGCACGTTTTGGCGTACAAATTTTATTAGGATTTTGAAGAAGAGTGCTTCCATTGCTTACGAGTTAAACACCCCCTGCCTAACATCAGCTCCGTCATTAGCAGGGATGATGTGTCTCTGCCTACTATTTGTGCTTGATCGAGTTACCATCTTTTACAGTCAATTTGTCATAGAGGCCAGCTCCGCCTCCACAATCTTGTCTCGATGTGATGCACTAGTATTGATTTCTCGACACCATCATGACCCGATTGAGTTGCTTCGTGAGGGGAACCCTCCTCGATAGAGTCATGTTACACCAGGGGGGATGATGAGGACATCACTTTGTTCGTCAGTTATCTTATGACTTGATTTTTTTATGAGTTTAGTTGTTTTCTTTTATATGGGTGTTTGATGCCACATCGATTATCTCCTAAAAGTGCTCTTTTGTAAGGCCTATATATAGGCCCAGACTTCTTTATTCAGTGGACAATGATGAATTAAACTTTTTCAGTTAAAATTTATCAAGCTCTTGAGTTTTTTGAGAATGGGGTGTGAATCCCGTGGCATAAGGGGTGTGAAGCCTATTGTGTAAGGAGTGTGAAGCCAAAGTTTATCCTCTTTTCTTAAACCCTAATTCTCTTTTCTATTTCTTTTTCTAGAAACCCTAATTTCTTTTGGTTTGAAGGTGATTGTGATCTCGTATTAATTCACTCTGCCATAAGCTGTTTAAATGACCCAATTGTTGCCATCAACAACCATTTTCTCCAAGAAAGTTCAAAGACAACACTGGTACTGCCCATAGCTCCAGTAAAAAACAAACTCATGTATCTCTCAAGTCCATGCAATATAAGCCTTGTAGGAGTTCCTAACTCTCCTAATAGTAGAAACTACGATGTAATGTTTTCGAAAAGCATATTGCATCCATTAGAACAAGATGCACAGCGAATTAGCCTTCAAATCTATTAATATCGTATTTAAAAAGTATCTTACATGTGCGTCTTTTTCATTCCTTTGTTAATTCATTCTCTTCTTCTGTTGATTTCTCCCATTAAATTTCCATACATTTAATTTGATTGTGTTATTGGCTCTTTTCATTCCTACTAACCATTTTGGCATTCTCAATTAAAACGAAATCAGCACAGAGACAAAAGAAATCCCTTACCAAATGAATCACTCTTCGTTCTGGACCTCCCTAATAACCGAGGAATAGTAATGTGTTTCCAACTCCTTAAGGCTCGCTGCCGCCTGCTCCCCAATTCTCTCCAGCAACTGCTCCGTGCTCTCGGCCTCCTGATTGAACACCGCAATCCGCTGGTCCACGTTCTCGTTCAGAGACGCAAAGCCCGAGAACATGGCCGTCTGCTTCAGCTCCGACACCAGCTTCATCAGCGAGTCCGCAGCCTGAGTCTGATCACAACCAACCCATCAAAATTTTCCCTTTACAAAAAAAAATAATATTAATAATAAATAAACGAAGATCACTTTTTTATTGTTACCATTCTAGCAGCGCGAACTTCCATCTGGAATGAATCTTGAGAGTTACGGACGGGAGGTTCGTTCACCTGATGAAACGATGAATGTAGACAGAAATTAAAACCCTAATTGGGGAGTCCGAAGGACAGGAGGAACAGACAAAGGAGCAAACCCTAGAGACTGAGACGAGCTGGTTGAAGTGGTCGACGATGTTGGAGATCTCAGTCTCGAGTCTCTGGACGAGGGACTTCTGCTTCTAGGCTGCAGCCGCCGCCGCCGCTGCCGTCGGCCCGCTGCCCGCGCCACCACCGCCACCGGGTTTGCTGCTCATCTTCTCCTCTCTGTTTTGTGTGTTTAGAGCCTTTGGGTGTGGACTTATGAGAGTGAATCCGACGCGGCGGACCTAAAATAATCTAGTCTGGGTTTGGGTGCAGTGTGTTCGGGTCGGGTTTGAGCCGAACCAAAACCGAGCGCGAACCCAAAACACGGGTTTAGAACGGAATTCTGTTCGATTCTCATCTGTAATGTAATTGTTTTTTTTGAGGGAAATCTGTAATGTAATCGTTAGGTGACTGTTTTCGCACTTTTCTCTTAAACTTACCAAATATATAGTCTCCTTTTTTTCATGTCGGGTCAACCAAAATATATTGTATATTTAATGTGCCTTTCATGTCGGATCAAAGTAAATATTACTTTCATCTTCACTTTTGAATTGCTAAAACATAAAATGAATTCTGAAACTCTGATGAATCTAACACCTTCTGGATATTTCATTTTATCCATTTCACCCTAACTTAGCAACTTCAGGGTGCAAACTGATTGTGTACATAGCCATAAAAGTATTCTCATATTCGTATTTGTTAATTAATGAATATGAATTCAGATACAGAAATCTTAACCCATTAATTATATTTGTCGGAAACAAATTCAGGTTTAGATATTTGTCAGATATTAGCGAATATGAACAAGAAAAATTAGGAAGAAAAATAAGTTTACCCTTAATTTTAGTGCTTTCATGTGAAAATTGTTAAAATTATACAAAAATCACATGGGCATATTTTTTATATTACCAGTATATCACATCATCTAATACTTAGTGTATTTGAACTATATTTGTATTTGGTCATATTCGATATATTCAAATATGCATTCTGTAAGTCAAATATTTTTACTATTACATATTCATATTCATACTCATACTCTAAACAGATATCGGGTACGGATATCTATTCAAAAATCGTAATGCACTACGATGTGGATTATCCATATTGGTTTGCACATTTGCCTTGCTCGACCTCTAATCTCATGCACTCTCTTATCTCAAACAGACGCTTAGTTTTGTTTCACACAATCAAGTATGTCTACATGTTTCATTAAAGAGAGAATCATGAAACAAAATGGTGAACTTTGTTGCGGGTGCTAACTTTTACACCGATACGGTCTTCAACTGGGGCTTCCAAAACACCGCAATCTGGGACAACAATCTCGCCTTGCTTCTCAACAATGACACCGGTACAATTTTCTTACTAGTTCAGTTCAAATTAGTGCCATTCATAGAAAGTACTGTAAAAATTTTATGAACAGAACATTTCCTCTTACGAGAGTATATTTTATACAAGGCATAGAAATTCTATTTCACTGAAAGGAAATTTTCTATGCATGTCAAGATGCAAGTTTTTCGGTTAGTCTTCAGTCGATGAGTCTATACTGCTCATAGAAAGACATGAAAAGGAAATGACAAGAGAATGTTACACAACCGCATCTTGGTCGTCTTTAATGCGGCATTAATGTAACAGAATGCCTAGATATTATGCATGCAGCAGCTCAAGTAGCCAATGTACAAGACTTGGAGAACAATTCAAAGTATATCAGACTATCTGATATATGATATGACGCTATCTCTTCAAACAATGGCCTCACCAATATTTGTAGTATGTAGATATTGTGGTAGAGAACCTACATTTTTGGTGCCAGAAGCATGACGAAGGTGATGGCTTAAACGATGAAGATCCATACCTGCACTATTTTTCACTTCTCCAAACTGAACAATATGAAAACAGTAATCGACAACTGCTCATTTACTTCCATCTTTCTCCATCTTTCTGATTATTTCTAATATCAATTGCATCTACTACCAGGATTAGACACCCATCTACATCCATCTTTCTCCGTCTTTCTGATTATTTCTAATATCAATTGCATCTACTACCAGGATTAGACACCCATCTACATCCATCTTTCTCCGTCTTTCTGATTATTTCTAATATCAATTGCATCTACTACCAGGATTAGACACCCATCTACATTTCTACCATGATCTATAGCTTAGAAGCCTTTTGTTTTCTCTTGCATCCTCTGAACCTGACCCTTCTACTTTTGATGGTCTCTCTCTTGATTCCTTTTTCAGGTGCTGGCATTCAAACAACGAAAGAATACCTATTCTGAAGTACAGAAATGCAAATAAAATTGGTCCCAGGGAACTCTGCGGGTACTGCAACCACTTACTATGTAAGTTGTAACCACAAAGTTCTATAGACCTTTAAATCATGCTTCACTCATTTATAGATGCATTTCTTAGCCTAGCAGTATCTAAATTTTCGATGATTGGCAACAGCTGTCCTCGCCAGTGTCCCCGCCCAAAGACAAGCACGATGAAATAGACTTTTGAGTTCTTGGGGAATGCATCTGGGCAGCCGTACAAATGTGTTTGCACAGGGTGTAGGGAACAAAGAACAACAATTCTACTCATGGTTCGACCCAACCGCTGATTTCCACAACTACACTATACACTGGAACCCAAGCCAGATTGTGTAAAGTTAACTCTATAACCTAACCATCATTATCCATGACCAAACCATTTTACGCAGTCAATATATTTCAAAAGCTACATGTACATAAAAAGACACGGATAAGACCTTGTTCTGGATCAATATGCCCATTAGACTGTTTTCCGAATTCTAGAACTTTTGGTTGTTAAGATAATATGAGATGAGAGTGGTTGTCATCGCAGGTGGTTCATCGACATCGTCCCAATCCGTGTTTTCAGAAACCAAGAAAGCATTGGTGTACCATACCCTAAATAACAAGCAATGAAGGCATATTCCAGCATATGGAACGCTGACAATCAGGCAACTAGAGATGGCCTGGAAAAAATAGACTGGAGCAATGCACCATTTATAGCAAGATACCACTCATACCAGAGTTTGATCCTTAAAAGATATTTAGCTGATTTGAGACTGATGAGCTCCTCTTGCTTTTTTTTTCTTTTATAGTTCTTTTGAAGGTTTTCTCAGGTAGCATTTTGTTATGATGGCAGTTATAAGATGGATTCTGATACTAAAAGATTGGCCTCTTGAAGTTAAATTTGATGATACTATCATACTAGTTGTAGACATGTGCTTGAACTCTTATATTGATATACAATTTTGTTCTCGAAAAGACAGGTTGACTATGAAATCTGATATTGACTATGAACCTCATTGCAAAAACTTTAAATTGGTGCTAAATTCCTACCAAGGAGAAAACTTCCCATGATTCTCTAGACCGGAAGGGAAACCAAAAGTGCCAAATAGAAAAAGAATGTATATTAAAAAGATCTAGTATATAATGGTATATATGGATAAATAATCAAATGGTTAAACACCAAGGATCATCTAGAAGAAGATTCTTTAGAGTTTACATACATGAACTATTTTGATAAAAGGATTTAGAACAGAATGAATCTAATGCTGATCTAATTAAACTGGGAAAACATATGATAAGCATTAGAAGTGATACTAAGTAGAAGTTATAAAAGAATGTGAATCCATGAAGGTCAAAACTGAATAAATTTCAAAGTTTTTAAGCCAACAACAGCAGCCATTCATAGCCTTTTAAAATTGTCATACTAGTAGCACAGCCAGTGTTCACATCAAAGTGACTATACTAGTTGCATATAGATTGCTACGTGTTATTTGATGAGGCAAGGACATGGTTGAATGCCAGACTATGATAATCACAGAAATATTTCAGCTAATAGCATATAAATTAAAAATATTTAATCCATGGGTACAATTCTACCAAGGCACTGATAGCAAGTGATGCAAAATAAATGCCATGTTTAGACCATTTTGAATTATCTTGGGAGTTTATTTAGACTATATTTTAACTCCCGAAATATTGTGAACAAAAGAATTCATGAGATTAAGTTGCTCCTCCAAAGGACTATATGACTAAATAAAATACAAGAATGAGTAGGTACTGATTACAAGGATGGCAAACATTCATAAACTGTTGTAATATGTTAAGTGCACCCCAGCATGAAGATAAAATTATAATAGCAAACCAGCAAGCGATGATAACATTTATTTGGTATTAGCAATATGGATCTGTTATCAGGAGTTGTCTTTAACAATTGTTGCATATTCCTCAACGATCAGGGGGAAAATTCCAAATCCTTGGAAAATATTTACATTGGAGAAACCCATCCATCAGAACTGAAACCTTTTTAAAGACATCCTGTTCTTTGCTGCAAATGTGTACACCGTCTCATTATGTTTCCGTAGCTTCATTCTCTAGGGTCCCCCAATTTCTTAATCATTGCACCAATTTACCATAGCATCAACACCAATTTCTCAACAGTCAGCATACGTGTCCTAATTTCCAAAACAGTTCACCAGTAAGATATCAATCATCAATAAACTTGGTATCATCATATAAAATTCATCAAAAAAATGATCGCTCAATGATGGCACAGATTCAAATTCGTCTAGAGAGGTTAATGCATCACTCCACCATTTTGGGTAATAATGGAAACAGATAAAGTTCAAACTATAATTGAACATAAATTCTAGTTGGATCTCCTTTTCATTTCAACTGTGATAAGAATCGTTTTCCAGATTTTGGATTTCTCATCACCCAAAGCTCTCAAACAACAGCTCTATCAAGTGACTGTGATGAGGACATCATTTAGTTCGGCAATAAGCTTATGCCTTAGTTATTTTTTAAGTTTAGTTGTTTTCTTTTATGTGAGTGTTTAGTACAACATCGATTATCTCCTAGAAGTGTTCATTTGTAAGGCCTATAAATAGGCAAAACTTCTTTGTTCAGTGGATAATGGAATTAAAATTTTCACGTTAAAATTTTTTGAGTTCTTGAGATTGGAATGTGAAGCCCGTGATGTAAGGTATGTGGAGCCCATGGTGTAAGGCATGTGAAACCCATGGTGCAAGAAGTGTGATGCCCAAAATTATTCTCTTTTCTTAAACCCTAATTCTCTTTTTTATTTCTTCCCCTCGAAACCCTCATTTCTTTTATTTGAAACTGATTGTGATCCAGTATTACATCAGTTTGGTATCAGAGTATTGTTCCAATCCCCTCCAAAAATTTCTTCTCTATCTCCTAAAACCTCTAACCTCTCAAACCCTAGTTTTAAAAAAACAGATAAAACACATATTTGTTCTAAAAAAAACTATAGCAAAGTTCCCCATAATTCAGTTCGATAATCCCCAAAAAATCCCAACACTCCATGTTCATCTTCTTCCTCCCTCCACCCATAATCCACAAAACCCTAACCAATCCCGCTGCCTCCCCCCCCCCCGTGTCGCCTCCTTCCCTCTTGCTCTCGATGGCGACATGCACCCGCCGTCGTCGTCTTTGCACCCATCGCCGCCTTTACACCCCACCTCCACCTTCACCACCAAGCTCAGATCCAACGTCGAAGCCTCGCCGACAAGATCCACATTGGAATTCGTCGCCGCCAACCTCCACCCCGCCGCCACGAACATCACCACTCAACACTGTCATCTCATTTTCCTCAGTCGTCGTCATCGTCTTCTCTATCAACCGTCGTCACTGATTACGTCAATCGTTGTCATCTTCATCAGCACAGCCCATTGATGCCATCTCTCGTTGAGATCTACTCAACAACCACCTCTGTAGCCTTCTCTGTCATCATCGAGCCCTCACTGGTCCCAGATTTCCACTGCGACCTACTCTGTTGTCGTCGATTCCACACCGTCACCAGATCTCCATCTCTCCTGTCGCAACCTTCATCACCGACAACGTCAATCGATGCCTTTGACCATATCTGTGCCATCTTCGTCAAATTTCCTCGTCGTTGTGGCCGCCACCTCTTAATCTCCGCGCCGCCACCCTCTCGGATTCAGTTTGGGTGTAGTTTGAGTTAGGTTGGATTTGAATCTACTTAAATCAGACCTGAAGTCAAATCCGACCCAGATCCTCCTTTTTAGAATCAGACCCGACTCTGAGCCAGCGATCTGACCCCAGAGCCGACTCGATCCAGACTCAGTAACCCAACGCTGAGTTAACTCAGCCAAGTCAACTCAGCTCTAAATTGAGTCAGACCAGTAGCAGCTCGCAGTTATTTCGTGCCCGTTTCAAGCCCAATTCAAGCCTGATTTGCGCTATTTTCGAGACAGTCTTCTCCTAACTCATACTACTATTATTCCAAGACCATGTATGTGATTTTCAGCCCCGAGTTGCGGGTATTTCTCCAAAGATTCTTAGGAATTTAGCATTTGAGCGTGAACGACTCACCCCTCAGGTGATATCCTAACTTGAGCCGAATTGTTAACTGTTAAATTACTTGCAACTACTATTTGGATTGTGATAATTTATTGGTTGAATTGCTATTTACTTTTATTTAGCGGTTGCATCAGTGTTTGTCATTTTTCATCATTTTGAAAGTACATTTTCTTTGCATTTAGAACTTGAATTTTAGGATAATTTTATTTTCACTTAGTACATGCATTTTTACTTAAGTCTAAGATTTTTCACAACATCTGCTTGTTTACTTGATTTTATTTTTGTAGCCATCATGACTAGTCAATATTATAAGAACCACCTCCTAAACCAGTTATACAACCTCCGTCAGGGTCATATATCCACTCAGAATTACATAGCCATATTTGAGAACTTAACCTTTAGTAGTGACGCAGGAGAGCACCGTTCTCAGACTATAACTAGGTTTGTTTGGGGTTTAAGATCTAAAATAAAGTGTGTATAATCATTGGCTCATATGCTTTAGACACCGTTGAAGAGGCTTTTGATATTGCCTTAAAATAGACTTGACTTTCAAAATGTTAGTCAATGCTAAGGTCCGGTATTCTAAGCGTGAGGGATATGGGCACTATGATTAACAGTGCCCCTCGAAGAGTCATGTTAGTATTGTATCTAAAGATGATGTCGACGACTCGAAGGTTGATGAGGATGTCTCCGTTTCTTTTAAGACTGCTAGTATAATTGAAGGCATATCAATTGGTTCTGACACAGATTATTGATGAGGATCATGCTTCTTATAAGGGTACTAGTGAAGTAGTGGATGTGATAGTCGACTATGGTACACCCTTAGATGTTGATACTCATGCTCATGATATTAGTGAGTCTAGTGTCTTTAATCAGATCTTTAGTATTCATTTGTCACACCTTTGATAGAGGATGATATTGAGCACGAGACAGTTGATTCTAGTGTCATTACATCTAGTGGACCATCTGAGTCCCCCCGGGCTGATTACGGTTTTATGATCGTTCTAACCAATTCATCTTCTGGTGAGTCGTCTAAATAAATTGTCATGATCCAGCAGATGATTTCTAGAGCTTCTTTTTCTGGTTGTTTGGAGTTTGTGTTTGAGTCCAATATACCTCCATTTGCGGGGTTAGATGTGTGCCTTCCTAGGCATCCCAATTATATCATTTTCTCATCTTAAGAAATTATGCCTAAAGTGCCTACTGTATTGCATTTGCATGCTGCAGCACATATTGATGACATCACTATGACGATATTAATTTGCAATGACACTTACAAATTTGTTGTATGTCCATATAGCATTTTGCAGGAATTTGCAGTTGATAATAAAGTGATGGTTACGAGTCACCCTGAGGCCATGAGAAAGATGCACGTTTTGGCGTATAAATTTTATTAGGATTTTGAAGAAGAGTGCTTCCATTGCTTACGAGTTAAACACCCCCTGCCTAACATCAGCTCCGTCATTAGCAGGGATGATGTGTCTCTGCCTACTATTTGTGCTTGATCGAGTTACCATCTTTTACAGTCAATTTGTCATAGAGGCCAGCTCCGCCTCCACAATCTTGTCTCGATGTGATGCACTAGTATTGATTTCTCGACACCATCATGACCCGATTGAGTTGCTTCGTGAGGGGAACCCTCCTCGATAGAGTCAAGTTACTCACACCCGGGGGGGATGATGAGGACATCACTTTGTTCGTCAGTTATCTTATGACTTGATTATTTTATGAGTTTAGTTGTTTTCTTTTATATGGGTGTTTGATGCCACATCGATTATCTCCTAAAAGTGCTCTTTTGTAAGGCCTATATATAGGCCCAGACTTCTTTATTCAGTGGACAATGATGAATTAAACTTTTTCAGTTAAAATTTATAGAGCTCTTGAGTTTTTTGAGAATGGGGTGTGAATCCCGTGGCATAAGGGGTGTGAAGCCTATTGTGTAAGGAGTGTGAAGCCAAAGTTTATCCTCTTTTCTTAAACCCTAATTCTCTTTTCTATTTCTTTTTCTAGAAACCCTAATTTCTTTTGGTTTGAAGGTGATTGTGATCTCGTATTAATTCACTCTGCCATAAGTTGTTTAAATGACCCAATTGTTGCCATCAACAACCATTTTCTCCAAGAAAGTTCAAAGACAATACTGGTACTGCCCATAGCTCCAGTAAAAAAGAAACTCATGTATCTCTCAAGTCCATGCAATATAAGCCTTGTAGGAGTTCCTAACTCTCCTAATAGTAGAAACTACGATGTAATGTTTTCGAATAGCATATTGCATCCATTAGAACAAGATGCACAGCGAATTAGCCTTCAAATCTATTAATATCGTATTTAAAAAGTATCTTACATGTGCGTCTTTTTCATTCCTTTGTTAATTCATTCTCTTCTTCTGTTGATTTCTCCCATTAAATTTCCATACATTTAATTTGATTGTGTTATTGGCTCTTTTCATTCCTACTAACCATTTTGGCATTCTCAATTAAAACGAAATCAGCACATAGACAAAAGAAATCCCTTACCAAATGAATCACTCTTCGTTCTGGACCTCCCTAATAACCGAGGAATAGTAATGTGTTTCCAACTCCTTAAGGCTCGCTGCCGCCTGCTCCCCAATTCTCTCCAGCAACTGCTCCGTGCTCTCGGCCTCCTGATTGAACACCGCAATCCGCCGGTCCACGTTCTCGTTCAGAGACGCAAAGCCCGAGAACATGGCCGTCTGCTTCAGCTCCGACACCAGCTTCAACAGCGAGTCCGCAGCCTGAGTCTGATCACAACCAACCCATCAAAATTTTCCCTTTACAAAAAAAATAATAATAATAATAATAAATAAACGAAGATCACTTTTTTATTGTTACCATTCTAGCAGTGCGAACTTCCATCTGGAATGAATCTTGAGAGTTACGGACGGGAGGGTCGTTCACCTGATGAAACGATGAATGTAGACAGAAATTAAAACCCTAATTGGGGAGTCTGAAGGAAAGGAGGAAGAGACGAAGGAGCAAACCCTAGAGACTGAGACGAGCTGGTTGAAGTGGTCGACGATGTTGGAGATCTCAGTCTCCAGTCTCTGGACGAGGGACTTCTGCTTCTGGGTTGCGGCCGCCGCCGCCGCTGCCGTCGGCCCGCTGCCCGCGCCGCTGCTGCCACCGGGTTTGCTGCTCATCTCCATATGCACTCAACACCTCTCGATCAGAGCGAAGTTCACAGCTCCCGAGCAGGGGCGGAACTAGGAAAAATTTTTGGGGTGGACTGCAATCTTTTAACACAAAAACATGCTAATTTTCAGAGAAGAAGAAATGGACAAAGTGATAAACAGACCTGTGCAGCTGGGGCAGTTGAAGTAGGAGCTGATAATACAGTTTGCCCACTAAATTTCACTCCAACAGTCTGACCAGTAAATCTGAAAATGTAAACAATGAGTATCAGAATAAAGAGCTAAAGACAACTATAAGAAGGATTTCAAAATGGCTAGATTTATTAAATTCTAGAATAGTGTTCTTAATCAATGTATAAACAACACATTTTTTTAAAAACTGCCACATTTCTCTAACAACAGTTCACATTTATGAACCCAGTTAAAATCTAAAGAAAAATAGTTAAAATCTAAAGACTAACAGTTAAAAACTAAAGAATAATTCTCTGCAACAATTCGATGCAATTCTGCAACAATTCGCATTTCTTTGCATTATGTACCCAGTTAAAATCTAAAGAACAATTCGCATTTCTCTGCAACAAAAATCTCAATTTGGAGAAACAAGTTTCTCAATTTGGAGAAATTCTCAATCAAAGATCAACCTACAAAATATCTAAATCTAACTAATTTACAAAATATCCCAATCTACAAAATATCCAAACAAATTCTCAATCAACGATCGTCGTCAATGAGCCGCCCCTTCACCCTTGGCCTTCGGCATTGCCCTTGCACCGGGCCACCGGCGTCGATGAGCAGACCGAACAGTCGATCACGGATCATCAACTGTGACCTTGTTCCCATCTGATCTCAGCCTCCCATGGTTTAATGACTTAATCGAAATTAAAATTAATTTTTTGGCCTTCGACCTAGACTTGGACTTGAGATTCGAGAAGGAGAAGAAGATTAGAAGCACAAGAAGAAGAACAGACCGAGGAGGCAACTCAGGCAAGGACGACGACTACTCGGCTAGGGCTTCGTTGTTCGATCCAGGGGCGGAACGAGAAATAAATTTTAGGATGGGCTGTAATTTTTTATAACATATGTTGGATAAAACTCTACATAACAAGTTTCAAAATAAAAGAGAGATTTTATATCACAATCTCTATTGTATACGAAACCAAAAACCTATACCAACAACATAGTAACAAAATTAATTCTTTCATAATTTCTTGATCATAGCATCAAAAAAATTAATTAACTGATCATATCATCACAACATCAAAAAACAAAAATTCACGGTATTCACCAAATCAAAACCAGCTCAATCCAACAGGCATGCAAACAAAAATTAATTCTTTCCTAATTTCTTTCAATTGGTTGTTTTATCAAACTGAAATTGAAAATTGAGAATTGAAATTGGAATCTTTTTATAAAAAAAAAAACCTGCAGTCGAGCCTCAAGAAGGAGAAGAAGAATCGAGGAGGAGCCTCAAGTCGACCTCAACACTCGGCAGATCGTGAAAACAATCTATACAGCAAAAATGAGAATTGAAATTGAAATCTAATAGTAATTGAAATCAATTTGAACATGAAAAAATTTACATGCAGTCGACTTCGACTTGAGATTTGAGAAGGAGGAGAAGAACAGACCGAGGAGGCGACGACGACGGCTAGGGCTTCGATGTTCGATCGAGGATGTCGGCAAGAGATTTCGACTTCGACCTTAACTTCGATCGAGGAAGGAGAACTGTTGGAAGCAGGAGCGCCGATCTTCAATTTCAATCGATGAAGAAAAGACCAAGGATGATGGCTGGGATTGGATTTCGATGGATGAAGAAAAGACCAATTGATTTAACTTTTCTGAATAATGATCGGTGAAGAAAAGACTGGGCTGGGGCTGGGGCTGGGCTTTAACGAATGAGGGAGGGTCTAAGTTAAGGCCCATACATGAAAATTTGGGACGGGCTGTAGCCCGGCCCAGCCAACTAACAATTCCGCCCCTGGTTCGATCGAGAACGACGGCGCCACGGACTCACGAACTCACGGCAACGTCGGCAAGAGATTTCCGTTTCGACTTCGTCGCTTCGACCTCAACTTCCATCGGAATCATCAGATCGAGCCGCCATCGATTCGAGCTTCGAGGAAGTCAGGAAGGAGAACAGAGCGACCTTCGGCCTTCGATTTTGATCGCTGCTGCCTGCTGATCGATTGAGAAGGAATTTCAACAGATGGGCTGGGCTGGGCTGGGCTGAAGCAACATTTAAGTTCTCAGGAGTCAGCTGGGCTGGGCTTTAATGAAGTCTAAGGCCCAAAACAATAAAAACTTGGGACGGGCTGTAGCCCGGCCCAGCCAACTGATAGATCCGCCCCTGCTCCCGAGTCAATAAAGCGTGCGCTCTCTCTATCTCTTGTCTCTGCTTCTGTATCTTTGTGCCTACCTGATCCAAACGCAGTACATGCGCCAATTCGACCCTTCCATACATTGGAAGATAAAATGGGGGGTAAATTGCAAAATATTACCCCCACTTTTGATAGCGGTTTTATGAATATACTCTCAACTTTAAATCAGTACAAGTTAATACTTTGATTTTTTTTCAAAAGTTTCACGATGCTACTTTCTACCGTTAGTATTTTAACCTCACGTGATTTACAAATAATCTATTATAGACTAAAATGTTCAGCCCAAAATAAAGTCAAATTAAGTAATTTTTTTAATTTTGTCTCCCTTCTCTTTTTTCTCACTCCCATCAAACTCATCCGACGACGCAGAAACTATTAAAGTTTGAAAATTAGTTGTTTCTTGCCCTAATTTGCAATAGGCGTGCTATGCTTCCCACGCGGTGTAGAGGAGTGACCGACTGCAGTTGGTGGTACTTCACATAAGGCGTGCCATCTCCTCACGCAGTGAAGAGTTGGATCTCGATGGAGCATTTGATCTTCCGGTGCGAAGATAGTTGAGCTTGCAGGGAGACTCTTTGTTCAAGGGGGATTGTTAAGATGTGGGTCGAACAAATAGATAGTCCCACATCGGCTAGACGTGGGAATGGTCTTAGAAATATAAGGATTTGAGCAACTCTACCTAACAAGACTAGTCTTTTGAGATGGAGTCCCGAGTCCTTCAGTTAGCAAAAAAAAAGAGAAGTACATGCAGCTAATGGCTCTTCTCTTGAAGATCAAGTATGGACTAATGTAATGACAGAAAGAGAGTAATTTTCTGATCATTTCTGGGTCAGAAAGTTCAGAATCTGCATATTACAGAAAGCCAAAAGCATGCAGAAGTGGGGTTTTTTAAGTACTGGATGTGGAAAAAAGCTTTAGGTGTGTGGCACTGACAAGTAGAAAGAAAGAGAGTTTAGTTAGCAGCAGAACCTAGAACCCAGAGTCAGCAAACAAGTTCAAAGAAGACTTTTACCTAGTAAGAACCAAGAAAGCTGAAAGTGTGTCCAAGAAAACTCAAATTTGGCAAAGGAAGTGTGAAGAGTGAAGTCAGTGCAGAAATTGGGTTGCTGAGAGGGGCCACATGATGTGGCCCTAATGGAGGGCAGCAGAGTGCTTGAAGGGTCGGACTCGACTGTGTCCTTTTGTACCTGTGCACCTGTGGTCTGTGCTTCCCTCTCTTCACCCCACCACATGCTTCTGTTCCTCTCCACTCCTTAAATACCCCTCCTTAAGACGCCCACAAACTCAAACTCGAACTCAAACCCAAACATAGACTCATTCTCTCTTTCTTTTAGTAGAGACTCTCTTTGTGTAACCAAAGAAGCCATGGGCATTAAGAAGTCTAACAAGCTCCCACAGGCTGCAGCACTGAAGCAGATACTGAAGACGTGCTCCAGCCTGGGGAGGGGCAGTGTGGGGGATGGGAGACTGCCGGGGATGTGCCGAAGGGGCACTTTGTGGTGTACGTCGGCGAGAACCGGAGCCGGTACATTGTGCCCATCTCCTTCCTCTCCCATCCAGAGTTCCAGAGCTTGCTGCGGAGGGCAGAGGAGGAGTTTGGGTTCCATCATGAGATGGGCATCACCATTCCTTGTGATGAAGTTGTGTTCAAGTCACTCACATCTATGCTCAGTTGAAAGTTTGAGGAGGCGGCGGATGAAACAGAGAAGAGGGGCATAGTCCTCTGTTTCTCAGGGTTCAGATTTTTTTTTTCACTACTAAATCTTATTTAGTAGTGGTTTTAGATTTGTATATTTTAGGTGGCGTGTGTTTTGCGCCCTTAATCTGAGAACTGATTTAGTGAAGGAATTTACTTACTCATCTCTCTGTCTCCTACTTTGTGTTACTGATGCACACATAGAAGTTTCAATTTTCAGAGTTTGGCTCCAGAACTTCAGGAAATTCTGTTTCGAAAAAAACAGGGACACAAGCACAACTCGTCACTCTGTGGCCCCAAATGAGCTTGAGAAATTGAAATTTGTGCAAGTAAGTTTTCTGACCTTGGTTGTAATGTGAAAGTGTAAGTGAAAAAGTATACTGTGTTTTTTAGTGTTTAGTTAGTAATGTGAAAGTGGAAGTGAAAAAAATAATCACAAAGTTGACTGCAAAATAATAATAAAATAAATATTAATTATGAATTTTTTTGAACTGTAATTAGACTACAAGTGAGATTTATATGATCACAAAATTAATTAATTTGAATATTACTTATCACAAGTGAGTTTATATGATCACAAAATTAACTGTAACACTCTTGAAGTTAGAAAAAATGTAAAAGAAAAAAGGAGAAAAAAAATTCAATTTCTCTTTTCCAGTTTCAAATAAACATCAGAAGTGAGACTAGTTTTCTCACTTCCGCGTTTCTCACTTCCGCCCTCAAACCAAAGAAACCGAAAAGACAAGGAAAGAGAGAAGGAGATGTATATCTCAATTATTATTTTTCACCATACGTGGCCAAATGCGATACTAGCAGAGGGAACTTGTGTCAGGGGGCTTAAAATGGTACCTTTACATAATGAATAATTGTCCTTGATTGGAAAGGCTTGATGCTAGTTCCTTTCAACACCACCCATCAAATGCAACAGTAGAACTTAACGATGATTCAGCTGACTCTAAAACTTTCTTTATTCTCCTTGGATAAAACGGTATGTTTGGTTGTCGTAACTTACCGTAATTCGTAAGTTGTAATTGGTAAAGTCGTTTACACTTGTAAATGAGTTACATGCATGTAAGCTTTATGGTGTTTGGTTGGCTATATAAAGTTGTAAGTGAAAAAGTGTATTATGTTTTACGGTATTTGATTGTCGTAATGTGAAAGTCGTAAGTAAAAAAGTTGATCACAAAATTAACTATTTGGTGATTTAAAAAGTTTTAATATTGCAAATAAATATTAAAAATGCTAAATATTAAAAAAAATTAATATTAACATAAAAAAATAATACAAATTTGCATGACTAAAAAATTAACTGTAACTGGGTTGTAAGTGAGTGATAATTGGGTCGCAAGTGAGGGGTAATTAGGTTATGTAACTCTTTTACGAATTACGATCCAAATAAATGCCGTGGTTATAACTGGGTTGTAAGTCATTTACGAATTACGGACTTTTACGCGAAACAAACGGCCCCTTAGACATGAAGCACAAGAAGCAAGAGAATGGAGAGAGAACGTGCTACTGAACTCGAAATTTGTGTTAGTATCTCCATTACTTTATCATGACACTAATTGAAGATATGGAGTCAAGAGCTAGTACTTGGTCCTTAGTTAATCTTGTCTTTTAAGAGTTCTCCATTATCCTCCTCTTCTTCCTTCAACCAGCTGCCGCTGCTTCTTCTTCTTCTTAGCTTCCCTTAATGTCCCCCAAAATGAATATCTTGCAGTTGCATCAGTACAACTAGGGGTGGCCAACGGGACGAATCGGGTTGATTCGTTCCGTCTGGCAAACGAATCGAGGACGAGACGGGTTGGACCCGTCTCGTCACGGGTTAAACGGGACGGGTTCAAATCCCGGGTAACGAATCGGGTCTCCTGACCCGATTCGTTACCGGATTCGGTGAGACGGGTTAGACCCGTCTCGCCTATTTTTTTTTTTTAATTCGTTAATTCATAAATTTTAAATTTTAAAGTTAAAAAGAAAAAATAGGAAAAAAATAGGAAAAAATAGGGAAAAAATAGGAAAAAATTTTAAAATTTTTTCTAAAATTATAAAAAAAATAGAATTGATTTTCACTAATTACAAGTTTTTTTGTAAGGCAAAATGGCAAATTATTTTATTAATATGAAAAAATCATATACATTGCTCATCACATATACAATGTACATAACACTCATCTCGTATACATAACAAAACTCTGGTGCTCATCTCATACAATGTATATAAAAAACTCTGGTGGTTCTCTATTCGTCATCCTCGTCTTGTTCAAATTCTTCATCCAGAATAGCTTTTCCTTGTGTCCGTCTTTCTGCATCGAACCAGTCCTTTAAGCAAACCGCCATCTCCAAGTGTTTCGGCGTCAGCCTGCTCCTCCAGGGTGTCAAAACTCTACCACCTGCAGAAAACGCGCTCTCGGACGCTAATGTAGAGGCCGGAGGTGTTAGTATATCTCGGGCCATGGTAGAAAGAACAGGAAATTGTTTTCTCTGTTCTTTCCACCACGACAAAACATCAAATGTTTCCCATGGTTCATCATCATTTTCATTTATTTCAGCAGGCATTGTATTCAAATATAAATTAAGTTCATCAAATGAACCTGCCCCTGAAGAGTGTTTCTTTCTAGTATTAGAGGAAAGTATACTTTTAAAATTAGATAATCTTTTACCTAAACTACTAGAAGAAGTTTGTGATGGTGTAGGTGCCCTAAATTCAGAAGAAGAAGGTGGAAATAACTCATCTCTATACAATGAGTACATTTCTTCTAAAAGAGATCTAATTTCTAAAAGTAATTTATCTATATCTTGTTCATAATTTAAACATAAAATAAAATTAGATAATAAAAGTTTTAAATTATCTAATTTAATTCTAGGATCCATAATTGCAGCTAAGTAAAATAAAAAAGGCATATTTTCAAAATATTTTCGAAATTTTTCTTCCATATCATGTATAGCCTCTACAAGACTATCATCATCTCTATATGCAGCAAATACTTGAGCAATTTCATTAAGATTATAAAAAACTAAGTTACATGTGGGATAATACGTACCAGAAAGTGCTTTTGTGGCAGTGTCAAATTTTTCTAGAAAACTACAAAAATTTTCATATAATTTCCATTCTTCATCACTAATATAAAAAGATGAACATTCATTTATTGTAAAAAATTGAATTGCTTGCTTAAAAGGAAGACAATCTTTAATCATATAGTAGCTTGAATTCCAACGAGTTTTCACATCTGCTTGGAGCAGTTTTTCCTTTAGTCCACATTGTCGGTAATAAGCTTTAAAAGATTGTCTCCTAGGTCCACTGTATTTTATATGTAAAATAATTTCTTTAACTTTATAAATATATTTGTCTAAGAGCTTTAGACCATCTTGTACACATAAATTCAATATATGGCAAACACATCTAACATGAAAAAGTTTACCATTTAAAATTGGATCTAATATTGTTTTCAATTGTCTTATTGAAGCAGTATTTTCACTTGCATTATCAAAAGAAATAGAAAATATTTTATTTTCTATACCATAATTTCTACAAGTAAGAAAAATTGAATTTGCTACATTTGTAGCAGAATGTTTCTCAGAAAATTTAGAAAATGATAAAATACGTTTTTGTAAAATCCAATTTTCATCAATAAAGTGAGCAGTAACACATAAATAATGAATAAGATTAAGAGCTTCCCATATATCGGAAGTTAAAGAAATTTTTCTAGCATCACTAGTAAAAAGAGCTTTCAAAATATTTTTTCTATTTACAAATAAATCTTCAATTTCTCTAGTTATAGTTTGTCTGCTAATTCTCTTATAATCAGGAGCAAAAACAGATTTAAGATAATCAACTAATGCATCTGATTCAGTAAAAGAAAATGGAAGTTCTGCTCGAACAATAAATTCAGCTAACTTATGTTTATTTACTTCAGGCTTATATCTCCAAGTGGAGAGTGTGCCTGAATCAGCTAATATTTGTGCTTGTTGTGGTGGTAAACCGTGACTTTTAGCATGCTTTTTTTCATAGTGTTTATTAAGAACACCTGTACCGTATCCTTCTTTATGATCAAATAGTTGATGACAGTACTTACATTCTGCCTTTCTTCTACCTTCAACAATTTTTAAGACAAAATGGTTCCACACTGCAGAAGTTTTGGCTCTTTCTTTAGTGGTTGTGCTTGTGCTTGTGCTAGTTGGTTCAGGTTGTTGTGTTTCTGAAACTATAGTGTCATGCTGTGTTGCTTGTGTATCGTGTTGTTCTTGTGTTTCAGTAAAAAAAGGAGCTAGAGATTGTGCGTGCATTGGTGATGTTGACATTAAAAGTTGAGAATATGAGGAATATTGATGAGGGAAAGAAATAGAATGCCGACCTGTACCACTATCACTGCCATATGCAGCATGTGTATATGGTGCAAAATCACTGTAGTCAAATGCATAGCTTGACGAACTGTGATAGGGAGCAAATGCGGATGTTGGTGGAGCATAGCTGTATGGTGGGTAAGCGGTATATGCTGATGATGAGCTACCGCCAACATCGGTGTAAGGTGCGGCAGCTGACGGATTGTGTGTTGATGAAGAGCTGCCACCGGCTTCGGATGAGGAACCGCCAGTACTCCAGTTGGGATCCATTAGACTAGATTGAAAGTTGGTAGAAATTTGTAATAATAAGAGAATAAGAGTGAATTAGAGTTAGAGGATGAAAATAGAAGAGAGAGTTGAGATGAAGTGAGAATGTGAGATGAAAATGAATGAGGGTAGAGGGTATTTATAGAAGATTAGGGGTTAGGGTTTTTGTTTTTTTAATTTTTTTTTTGCCAACGGCTCAAAACTGAGTCGTTGGGGTGAAAAACGAGGGTGCCACGTGGCACCCTCGTTTTTCACCCCAACGGCTCAGTTTTGAGCCGTTGAGGGTTTAAAATCAAAAAAAAATTAATATAGGGGGCGCAGAGAAATTTTCCCCTCTAACGTTCTAAAAAATTTTTGGACTAAAAAAAAAAAATTTAAGAAGGGGGGGTCGGGGAAATTTTCCCCGACCCGACTCGTCCCGTGATTCGTCACGGGACGAATCGGATTCGTCCCGTGACCACGGGACGGGTCAACCCGTTTCGACCCGCCCCGTTAAGGGGCGGGTACGGGTTGACCCGTTAACCCGCCTGTGCGACTCCGACGAGTCGCACAGGACGGGTCGGGGCGGGTCGACGCGGGTCGACCCGCCCCGGTGGCCACCCCTAAGTACAACAGCTACAAAGAAAAATATCAATTGGAAAAAGCCCTCAGCACCATATTTGTTTTTAAAGTTTTTATTGATGGCGAGTGCCCAAAATATGAAACGTATGGATACAGGGAACACAAACACGACAATACATAAGTAGGTAGTGGCTTATAGTTGGCCTTCACGCATATTTCATTCGTTTCTGGCACGTCGTGTCATTGTTGTTTCTAAAACTTTTTCTTAGATGTAGTATTTTTGTAGAGAAGTACAAAAATATGTTTCTGTTATTCTTATTTTTTTAGACATAAGTATTTTTGTGCAAGTACCTTCTGTACTTGCCGCTACTTCTGTTCACGATGATGCATATCTAGTTCTGGTACATGCAGCCCGGGCGGGGGCTGTACCGTTGTTAGATTGCATGGATAATTTTGAAACTATCTCTACTTTCATGTAACATGTCTGAGTCCGTTTATTTTATATGAAACTGCCTGTTTGGTAGACCTGACCTCGGTTCCCGGTACCAGTTCTGGTCCGGTCCGATTCCAGGTTCCGGTAAGCAACAACGGCCCAGCCAAGGGGCCAAAAGAGTAAAAGATAAAAAATCCGGTTCAGAGACAGAACCACCGGTTCCTGAACAAGAACCAATAGTTTCGATTCTTAAAAATAAGAAATTGAAATAGGATTTGGGTTGGTTCCGATTCGGTGCAGAACCGGTTCTGAAAGGTCCGGTTCTGGTTTGATTGTTGGAATTGAAGAATATATATGAATCTTCAAGATGAATTATGGCGAGATCCGTTGATCGAATCAACTGGATGATGGTTGGAGTGTGTTCTCCTTCCATTGGTAATGAACGTGGTATATTTACATGTTCAATTCCGACTTCGAATGAATGAGATATTCAAGTCCAAAGATTGCCTAATTCAAAGCCAAATGGGACTAAAGGAAGCTAAAAGCATTTAGTCCCACATTGGCCGTGTGATGGAAGCTTGTGGTGTATAAATAGAGAAAATTGAGAACAAAGGGCGTGCCCTTTGGGTACTTGGAGTTTTCGCGCGCGAAAAGGAGGGAACTACGTACGTGTGCGCGCGCCGGCGCTGGCGGCGCCGGGCCGGGCCGGGTCGGGGACCTGGGCTTGGGTCTGGGTCTGAGTTCGGGTTCCCTACCTGGCCTGGTTCTTTTTGAATCAGGTCTCAAGGGGTATGGGAACCTGTTGAACTGGAGTTTTCGCGCGCGAAAAGGAGGGAACTACGTGCGCGCGCGCGCCGCCGCTGGCGGCGCCGGCGCTTGCGCCGGGCCGGGTCGGGTCCGGGTCCTGGACCTGGGCTTGGGTCTGGGTCTGAGTTCGGGTTCCCTACCTAGCCTGGTTCTCAAGGGATATGGGAACCTGTTGAACTGCCCGCTCCGCTGTCAGGATCTGAACCGATCCGCCAACGTCGCGAACCTGTTGGACTACCAATGGTCGCGAACCTGTTGGACTGCCAAAGGTTGCAACAGCCAACTGTTGAGTGCGTCCGTTGGACAGCCAACAGTTGTGGCTGTTGGGTCGAAAGGGTGCATCCTTTCGTTGGGTTCGAACCTATTGGTCCCTCCTGGAAAGCTATATATAGCCCTCCATATTCTCAATTAAAACACACCAAGACACCAACACAACTACAACAACAACTTCTCTTCTCTCTCTGAGTTCTGAACACTTCAATTTTCTGCGTTCAGAACTGGGAAGTAGAGTTCTGAAGTGACTTCCAAAAGGGAAGTGGAAAATCCATAACTCAGTTTCCGAAGCGACTTCCAACGGAGATTCTGCAAAATTCGTTCTGAAAGAAGGATTAGAAAATTCAACAGATTCTTTTATAAGAATTGTTGTCTGAATCTAAGACTTCTGAAGAAGAATATTCTTCAACCTTCCATCGTCCTCAACAGTGGGTGCTCCTCCAGAGAGTAAAGGCAAATATTCGTTTGAAATTTGTCCTTGTACCGCTGCTTCAACGATCCTGTGAAGGTACTGGTTGACTACGGTTCGACCGTACGGTGATTTGGTAGTGCTATCCAAATACCGTGAAAGAGTGTTGTATCTTGGGAGACCAGCGTCCATTATCCCGTTAGCACCGGTGCGAGGGACGTAATTGTCTTAAGGAGATTCGCTCTAAGCGTACCTCACTCTAAATACTGTGTAAGTGGATTAAGTCCTTTATACAGGGGATATACTTTACAGTATATCGAGACTGACTTAGATTCAGTCTAATTGGTGCTTTAACCAAGGAAGGAAATTGAAAGGTGGTTTTTAAATTAAGGAACGTTCTATTGAACGGAAAACCTCCCACCTGATATTTGCCGACCTGGCCAATTAGATTGTTGATATCTCAGTGATCTTGATTAGTTGTCAGATTGATTCTTGTTAAGCAGAATATCCAACAATCTTAAGACAAATTACTTATTGAAGTTTCATACTTCTTTCTGCTTGAACTTGAAAAAAATGTCTGAGACTAATCAAGATAGCTATAGCAAGGCACCAAACATGCCGCTACAAACTTTGATGCCTACTCCACTTCCTAACCGAAGCCGGAGAAGCCAGGAAAGTTTGATGGCACAGAATTCAAGAGGTGGCAACAGAAGATGCTCTTCTACTTGACCACTCTTCATCTGACCAGATTCCTGCAAGAAGATCCACCAGAGCCTGCAACTGATGCATGGACTCAATGTGACTTCCTTTGTCGAAATTATGTTTTAAATGGACTGAATGACTCTCTTTACAATGTCTACAGTCCTATAACAACGGCAAAGAAGTTATGGGCCAGTCTTGACAAAAAGTACAAGACTGAAGATGCTGGTACCAAGAAGTTCGTCGTTGGACGATTTCTGGAGTACAAAATGGTGGATAGCATGACTGTAATCAGTCAGGTGCAAGAGTTCCAACTTATCTTGCACGAGATAGAAGCTGAAGGTATGATCCTACCTGAAACTTTTCAGGTTGCTACTATCGTGGAAAAACTCCCACCTGCGTGGAGAGATTTCAAGAACTACCTTAAGCACAAGCGAAAGAAGTTAAAGTTGGAAGATCTCATTGTGAGGCTTCGTATCGAGGAGGACAACTGTAAGTCCGAGGAAAGGAGCAGTAAGAACTCCTACGAAGCAAAAGCAAATGTGATCGAGGACTCAAAGGGGAAAGCGTCTACTTCCAAAGGCTTAAAGCGGAAAAAGACTTCCCAGGGGTACAAAGGCAAGATCCAAGAAGGCAAGAACATGCGCTTCAAGGGAACCTGTTACATCTGCAACAAAGAGGGGCATAAGGCGAATGAATGTCGCAGCCGTTTCAAGAAGAACAAGAAGAGCCATCCACAGGCGAACTTGACCGACCATGAATCTCCAAGCTTTTCAGCTGTGGTATCAGAAGTGAATCTGACAACCAACAATAAGGATTGGTGGGTAGACACTGGGGCTACTCGGCACATCTGCTCTGAGAAATTGTTATTCTCAGAATATCAAATACTAGAGCAAGATGAGCAACTATTCATAGGGAATTCAGCCATCTCAAAGGTTGAAGGAAAGGGCAAGGTCATCTTAAAGTGGACATCGGGGAAAGAGCTTACTCTTAACGATGTGCTTCATGTTCCAGACATCCGCAAGAATTTGATCTCCGGATCAATACTTAGTAAGAAAGGATTTGGAATGGTTTTTGAATCCGATAAATTTGTACTTACTAAGGGAGGGATGTATGTGGGAAATGGTTATCTTGTTGATGGACTTTTTAAAGCCAATGTTGCAGTGGTAGATAAAAAGTCTATGTATTTGTACCCGAAGCTTATAAATAAAAGAAATTCTTATGTTTATTTGCTTGAGTCTCCCATTTTGTGGCATGCTAGATTAGGGCATGTAAATTACAAGTCTTTGAAGAACGTGTCTAATCTGGGATATATTGCTAAACTCAACTTGGAAGAAATTCGCAAGTGTGAGGTTTGTGTTGAGGCCAAGTTGGCGAAAAATTCATTTCACTCAATAGATCGAAATACAGAACCTTTAGGGTTAATTCATAGCGATCTATGTGACTTGAAATTTATGCCAACTAGAGGCGATAAAAAGTATTTCATTACTTTTATTGATGACTGTACAAGATACTGTTATGTGTATCTTTTAAACAGTAAGGATGAGGCAATAAATATGTTTACAACATATAAAACCGAAGTTGAGAATCAACTCAACAAGAAAATCAAGATTCTAAAATCCGATAGAGGCGGAGAATATGAATCAAATGATTTTAGTGAGTTATGTGCTAGTTTTGGTATAATCCATCAAACTATAGCACCATACACTCCTCAGCAGAATGGAATTGCTGAACGGAAGAACAGAACTTTGAAGGAGATGGTTAATTCCATGCTCGTAAGTTCTGGAGCTCCGCAGAACTTGTGGGGGGGAGCTCTATTAACTGCAAATTATATTCTAAATAGAGTACCCCACAAGAAACTTGATCTTATACCATTCGAGTTATGGCATGGAAGGACACCTTCCTACCATTACCTCAAAATGTGGGGGTGCCTTGCAAAGGTGCTGGCACCATTACCCAAAAAGACTAAGTTGGGAGCAAAAACTATGGACTGCGTATTCATAGGCTATGCCTTGAATAGTAGTGCCTACAGATTTCTGGTTCATAAATCAGAAATACCAGATATTCATGTAAACATGATTATCGAATCTCGAGATGCTGTGTTCTTTGAAGACATCTTTCCGTACAAACGGGAAGCAGATAAGACTTATGGGAAAAGAACACACGAGATGGCGTTCAGGGACGAAAGCCCCGAAGAACCAATTGTTAATGCGGAAACTGAACCAAGAAGAAGTCAGAGATCTAGAATCTCAAAATCTTTTGGTCCAGATTTCATAGCATATGCTATTGAGAGCGAGCCTCAAACATTTAAAGAGGCTATGTCAACCCCAGAAGCACAAATTTGGAAAGAAGCTATAAATAGCAAAATAGAATCCATACTAAGTAATCATACTTGGGAATTGGTAAACTTGCCTCCTGGAAGTAAACCAATTGGGTTTAAGTGAATTTTTAAAAGAAAATTAAAACCCGATGGATCTATCGATAAGTACAAGGCTAGATTAGTAGCCAAGGGTTATCGACAAAAAGAAGGACTTGACTACTTCGATACTTATTCACCAGTAACAAGAATAACGTCCATTCGGATGTTGATTGCGATTGCAGTATTGCACAACTTAGATATCCATCAAATGGATGTCAAGACTGCATTCTTAAATGGTGAATTAAGTGAAGAGATATATATGGAGCAACCTGAAGGATTTATAGTCAAGAACCAAGAACACAAGGTGTGTAAATTGGTAAAATCCTTATATGGTTTAAAGCAGGCTCCTAAACAATGGCATGAGAAATTTGATAGTGTCATGATCAAAGATGGATTCATTATCAATGAATGCGATAAGTGTGTTTACACGAAAACAGTTGGAGATGCATGTATCATTGTTTGTCTTTATGTAGACGACATGTTGATACTTGGGACTAATATTGAGATTATTAAGTCCACTAAAAGAATGTTATCCAACAGTTTTGATATGAAGGATCTGGGGGTTGCTGATGTAATTTTAGGAATTAAAATTACTAGAACACCAGATGGAATCAGTCTATCTCAATCTCACTACGTGGATAAGATGATAGAAAGATTCAAGGATCATGGGATAAAAGAGAATACAAATCCTTTTCTCCCACACGTCCACCTTCATAAGAATACAGGAACTGGAATACGCCAGTTGGAGTATTCTCAGATTATCGAAAGTCTAATGTATTTGATGAATTGCACTAGACCCGATATTGCTTACGCTGTAAGCAAGTTAAGTAGATGCACTAGCAATCCTAGTGATCTACATTGGACCGCTCTACTACGAGTATTGGGTTACGTATCACATACCAAGGAATATGCCTTGAGATATGGAAAGTATCCTCCTGTACTGGAAGGATACAGTGATGCTAATTGGATTGCAGATTCTGAGGAATCAAAATCAACTAGCGGATACGTATTTACTCTAGCAGGAGCAGCGGTATCATGGAAATCCTCTAAGCAAACATGTATTGCCCGTTCCACTATGGAATCGGAATTCATAGCCTTAGATAAGGCTGGAGAAGAAGCAGAATGGCTTCGACAATTCTTAGAAGATATACCATTGTGGCAAAAGCCAGTGCCCGCTATATGTATACACTGCGATAATCAAGCAGCTATATCTAGGGCACAAAATGTTATATACAACGGTAAGTCTAGACATATTCGTCGTAGACATAATACCGTGAAGCAGTTGCTCTCAAATGGAATTATCTCTATTGACTTTGTATCGTCAAAGGATAATTTAGCGGATCCGCTTACTAAAGGTTTAAGTAGAGAGCGTATAAACTGCGCATCGAGGGGAATGGGTCTAAAAGCCTAACCTTAACGAGTCAGCTTAATGGAAACCTCACTTAGCGACTGGAGATCCCACAGACTAAGTTCAAGAGGAAAAACTAGTTATGATTGACTCAGCAAGTAAGCACTTGGGAGCTTGACTCCAATCCATTCCTAAGGTGCACATAAGTGCTTTTCTACAAGTGGGTTAAGGATAAGCTTAACGCTTTTAATGATGCCTATATCTTGTTACTAAACAAGTGGAGTAGAGTAGACTACTCTTAATAGGTCCATCACCTATGTGAGTATAGAGTTGGGTCGGCTCTTTGGGAATCTCTATGGAGGCTGTTATTCCCTAAAGATACTCTCTGAAACCAAGAATGTCCAGGGCCAAAACGGACACAACCGAGAACCAAAGTTGATTTGGAAAGTCACTGTGTGAAGCTTGTTGACTTGGCTTACACTAACGGCTAACAGTTCAAGACCTAGTTCACTGATTAGCCAGTAAGTCCGATAAAGCTTTCGCTATGGAAGGTTCAAGACCTAGTTCACCTATCCTTATGCAGTTTCTTTTCTAAAGTACCTTTCACAATAGAGTCAGTCTCTTTGTGTGTCATTTCCTTGAATCTCCATTCATTGTGGGGGATTGTTGGAATTGAAGAATATATATGAATCTTCGAGATGAATTATGGCGAGATCCGTTGATCGAATCAACTGGATGATGGTTGGAGTGTGTTCTCCTTCCATTGGTAATGAACGTGGTATATTTACATGTTCAATTCCGACTTCGAATGAATGAGATATTCAAGTCCAAAGATTGCCTAATTTAAAGCCAAATGGGACTAAAGGAAGCTAAAAGCATTTAGTCCCACATTGGCCGTGTGATGGACGCTTGTGGTGTATAAATAGAGAAAATTGAGAACAAAGGGCGTGCCCTTTGGGTACTTGGAGTTTTCGCGCGCGCGAAAAGGAGGGAACTATGCACGTACGTACGTACGCGCGCGCGCCGGCGCCGGCGCCGGGCCCGGGCCGGGTCGGGTCGGGCACGGGCTCGGGCTCGGGCCGGACCTGGACCTGGGCTTGGGCTTGGGTCTGGGTCTGAGTTCGGGTTCCCTACCTGGCCTGGTTCTTTTTGAATCAGGTCTCAAGGGGTATGGGAACCTGTTGAACTGCCCGCACCGTTGTCAGGATCTGAACCGATCCGCCAACGGTTGCGAACCTGTTGGACTACCAACGGTCGCGAACCTGTTGGACTGCCAAAGGTTGCAACAGCCAACTTTTGAGTGCGTCCGTTGGACAGCCAACAGTTGTGGCTGTTGGGTCGAAAGGGTGCATCCTTTCATTGGGTTCGAACCTATTGGTCCCTCCTGGAAAGCTATATATAGCCCTCCATATTCTCAATTGAAACACACCAAGACACCAACACAACTACAACAACAACTTCTCTTCTCTCTCTGAGTTCTGAACACTTCAATTTTCTGCGTTCAGAACTGGGAAGTAGAGTTCTGAAGTGACTTCCAAAAGGGAAGTGGAAAATCCATAACTCGGTTTCCGAAGCGACTTCCAACGGAGATTCTGCAAAATTCGTTCTGAAAGAAGGATTAGAAAATTCAACAGATTCTTTTATAAGAATTGTTGTCTGAATCTAAGACTTCTGAAGAAGAATATTCTTCAACCTTCCATCGTCCTCAACAGTGGGTGCTCCTCCAGAGAGTAAAGGCAAATATTCGTTTGAAATTTGTCCTTGTACCGCTGCTTCACCAATCCTGTGAAGGTACTGGTTGACTACGGTTCGACCGTACGGTGATTTGGTAGTGCTATCCAAATACCGTGAAAGAGTGTTGTATCTTGGGAGACCAGCGTCCATTATCCCGTTAGCACCGGTGCGGGGGACGTAATTGTCTTAAGGAGATTCGCTCTAAGCGTACATCACTCTAAATACTGTATAAGTGGATTAAGTCCTTTATACAGGGGATATACTTTACAGTATATCGAGACTGACTTAGATTCAGTCTAATTGGTGCTTTAACCAAGGAAGGAAATTGAAAGGTGGTTTTTAAATTAAGGAACGTTCTATTGAACGGAAAACCTCCCACCTGATATTTGCCGACCTGGCCAATTAGATTGTTGATATCTCAGTGATCTTGATTAGTTGTCAGATTGATTCTTGTTAAGCAGAATATCCAACATTGAATTCATAAGACCTGAATCTGGTTCAGTTCGACGGTTCGAATCGGAGCTGTGGTCGGTGTTTGGATATAGGAAGAAAAGGAAGAAGGAAGAAGAGAGGAGTTGATATGAAAGAGTTTTTGTGTTTGGGTCTGCACAGTTTGGAAGAGGGAATAAAGGAGAAGACGAAGAAGAAGGAGAGAGAGAGAGAGAGAGGGGGGGGGAAATTATTTCACTGCCTCGATCCATGAGCTCAGAGCGCCCCTCAGCCCCAAATTGAGCGAAAGAAAAATCGGAAGACAACTGGTCACATCAGAGCTAGCTTGGATCTCTTACGAGTTCCTCGCTTCCTCTTCCCAACGAAACAAACGTCGAAGCTGAGAGTTTCTTCCCCCTTCTTGGGTTCTTCCTTCAGCTCCGGTCAAACAAACAAACCCTTCATATCACGTGGAAGAGAAAAATGAGAGAGAAACGGTTTATATATAATTATTGATATCACTCAATTTTTCATATTAAATAAAAGAAGAAAAGGTATCATTATGTTAAGTGTTGCTTATGTTGGGAAACGAGAAATTTCAAGTGATTTTTAAGCTAAATTTAGGGGTGATCAGATGTAGGAGAGCAGAGCCAATAAATCAGGTTCAACCAAGACTTAGAAGCAAGTCTCAATTGATCGGGAATATCCACTGATGGCAGTGGTCGATTGCCCAATCGATCGCCTGACAGAGACCTGAAGAAGAAATTCAAGTCCTAGTCGCCCGATCGCTTGCCCAATCGACCGCACAGAGACATGCACAAATCGAGAGAGCTTATTCTGAAAGTCGGTAGACCGGCCATGCTGAGCAGAGCCAGCGGTCGACCACTCGACAAATTTCTATTGGATTTTGAGTTTAATTAGGATTTTGTTTTTGGGTTTAATTTGTACTAAAAAACAAAATCCTAATTAAACTCAGAATCTAGTAGAAATTCATCGGGCGGTCGATCGTTGGCTCTGCTTAGCATGGTCGGTCGACCGACTTTGAGAATAACCTCTTTGGTCTTGCGCCTATCTCTGTCCGGTCGACCAGGTGACTGAGACTTGAATTTCTTCTTTAGTCTCTGTCAGGTGGCTGATCGTTGCCTTCAGTGGATTTTCCTGGTTTATCGGACAGTGAACCGGGGCTTGCTTCAGAGTCTTGGTTGAACCTGATTTCTTAGCTTTGCTCTCCTACATCGATCCCTCTCTCTCTCTTCAAAAGAATTCATCCTCGAGTTTCAATTAAGGAAACGTTGAATCCTATAATCTTGAGCATACTTATTATGCTGGAAAGGATCATTGAAAACATGAAGAATGACTGTACCATGATGTGGGATATCTTCCATGGGTGATAATATTTCAAAAAGCTTGTCGTGCCTAACTTTTTTGCTCTCACCCAGTGATTTGTCGACCTCCTCAGGAATTTTAACAGTTATAAAACTTCTTCTAAAATAATACTTCGCTTTACTTCTATTGACTCCATAAAGAAATCGCCTTGATTGCATACGAGCAAGAGTTGTGGCTTCTTTCTTTTGAAAAAGGAAAAGGTGGCATAGGCTGATTGTCAATCGTAGGTATGTTAGTCGATGATAAATCTCCCTGAGTTGACTGTTCTTCAATGGGTGGTTGAGGCTGTGGCTCTGCTGTCTCATTCGACTCATAAGATCTCGTGAACAGTCGGGGTGGATTCTCTATATTTTCTTCCTCTAAAGCAAGGCAACGTGCTTGTAAGCGTCTCTTCATCCTTCTCATGTTCTTATAAGTGTTTACCTCGGTACATGCGGATGTTTTGAAATTGATTCCACCATGTCGCTGCCCTTCCTTTAAGCTAGCTTGTAGGCCATAAAATTTACATGATTTTCCATGTGAAAATAATCCATGTCAAACAACTTATTAATTTCCTCGATCCAAAGCAAGGTTGACCCAATATAAAAATTCCCATTAAAATAAGGAATAGAATTAGAAAATTCATCAAAAAATGAGTATCCTCCTCCTTTGTCACGGACAGAATTAAAAAACTTGCGTATTCTCTTATTAGGGTTAGGGTATTTGCCTCTCCTATTAGGGTTTGGATTAGCACTTAGAAATTTGACTCTAACCTATTTCTATGGTGCACTCAAGTTCTTTCTGTAATTAGATTTCGGATAAACTTAACGCTTTTAATGATGCCTATATCTTGTTATCAAAACAAATGGAGTAAAGTAGACTACTTGAAAGTACACCAAGAGGGGGGTGAATAGGTGTACGGCTAATCTAATGACAAATGATGCGGAATTAAAAATAAATTGCAACACACTTAGTGTAACCTAAGAGTATAGCTGAATTCCCGGTGACGGGCTCTGAACTATCTCCTCTAAATTTCTCTAAATAAGAGTTGAGGCGCTATGTAAAGCTCTCTTACTTCAACATAAATGAGGCACACAAACAATATCAAGCATATATGATATGAGCAATATGAATAAATGCAGATATAAAAGAGAGAGTTAGAGATAGTGAATCAAACGCAAACACAAAGATATATTTCGAGGTTCGAGCACCCAGCTCTACGTCCCCGTCTTCACACAGAAAGATTTTTACTAAATCGTTCACACAGGACTTCCCATACAGGGAACCTCCACTGAGGATTTAGGTAATACAAACTAAGAGCACACAACTCCTCTCTCCAACAAACATAACCTCTATATAAAGAGGCAAGGCACAACAATAATTACCTCTACACTTAGAGGGATGGGCACTTAGCCAAACAACAATCACCTCTCACTAGAGGGATAAGGCTCAAAGCCAACACTCCAACATCACCTCTACACTTAGAGGGATACCAATCAAACTAAACACAACCTCCACAATCACCTCTACACAAGAGAGATAACACAAAGCAAAGAAGGTTACAACTCTTGGTGGTTTCAACAACCACAAACCAATTTTTCTTACAGAACAATGATTATATAGATAGGATAGATATGATAGCTCAAGCATGAGAAAATAAAGAGTCTGAAAATCAAATCACAAAGAAAAACTCTTGAGAAAAACTCTAGATAGAAATATAAATGAAGATCAAAATCAATTCTCAAAGACTCTTTTTCTTTGAATTTTCTAACCCTTTAAAACAAAAAAAGATAAAATCTTTAAGCCCAAAAACTCTTGAAATTTGTTGCTAAAATACTTAAGAAGGTGGAAAAATTTTGCTCTCAAAAACTATATGGAAACCAGCTCAAGACATGGGCATTTATACCCTCTCAAAAATCTGCCAGTTTGCAGTCTGAAAAGGGCAAAGTTGCCCTTCCGGTCAACCGCTTGGTCGACTGGCCAACGGTCATTTTTATTACCATCGACCGCTCGGTCGACCGGGCCAAAGCCAACGGTCGACTGCCCGATCGACCAGCCCCCACCCGAGAGTGGGGTGCTTTCAGTTGGTCGACCGCGCAGTTGACCGGCTGAATAGGCTGGCCTTTGTGCACATCCCGTGCACATCGGTCGACTGTGACGGTCGACCGACTCCTGGTCCGGTCGACCGTCCGGTCGACCGCCAGTGCAGTCAGGTTAGGATTTTGGGTATTGAAAACTTGTCTTTTTAACTTCAATTAAATCCTATAAAATCACATAAATTCTATAAAAATAAGTTCTTATAAGATCTTTGAAGTCCAAATATGTGTGATAAAAATTTAACACATATTATAAACAATTTGAGCCATTTTAGTGATATGAAAATTAGGCTTTAAATCAAAATCTGTATTTTTCAAAACTTGAATTTTTGAAATAAATCGTTTTCTCTAAAACTCATATGACTACAAAAACATGATATTGAAACAACTTTGAAGCATATTGTATATGGATAGAATCCAATATACATGTAAAGATATCTATCTATGTTTTTGACATGAAATCCAAAAACTGATTAAGCCGAAAATCAAAACCAATAAACTTTAAACTTGTGTGTGTATGTGAACTTGAGCATATCAATACTATCTAGTCTTTACAAAAGATCTAAACAATCTTAAACTAAATAAATCGAGGTCTTCTTGTAGAACTTCTTCTCCAAGTCGACTCGATCCAAATACGATCCAACGAGCTTGACTTCAACCGAGTGCTAGATGCGATCTTGACGCGCGAGCTCTTGAATCTACATATGTAAGCTCCAAAACTCCTTTGTTGAAGTTAAACACCTACTAAAATCTTGATCAAATATCTGAAACTAAATATCACAAGATTATTAGTAAACTATAACTACATGAGTTAATCATCATTAAAACTAGAGTGAAGGGCCTCTGGGCCAACAATCTCCCCTTTTTTATGATGACAAAACTCATGGAGTTATATATGCATGGTTTAAAGTTAAGCTTCATAGAAGCTCCCCTTTAACTCATGCATAGCAATAAACAATAAGGATATTCAATGAATACATAAATCAAATAATACATATATGTATAAATGAAGAATACTTCTCCCCTTTTTGCATAAACAAAACATATATGCTCTGATATCAATTGGAAAAATAAACATGAATATATAAATCTCAAAAATTCTTCTTCCCCATTTTGTATAAAACAAGGAAATGAAATAAACATGCATATTTAAAACTCCAAATTTCTCAAATAAACATGCATATATAAAACTCTAAATTTCTAAATGCATATATAAAACTCCAAATTTCTCTCCCCTTTTTGTCAAATCATCAACAAAGGGGTATAAATAAACTCTCAAAAAAAATCTTTCCCTTTTCGTCAAATCAAACAATAAAGTAATATATGCGATATATATTCATGAAGAGGAGAGACGTAAAGTTAACTCTCCCTGCATACATGCATTACATGAAAAAGAGATGACTAAAACCTAATCACATAACGCATAATATATAATGTATAAAATGAGATGTGAAGCTCCTACTACACACGTGTACTACATACCAAAGAGAGGTCAATCACTTCAATATGAAATATACTCAACATGAATCTATATATAGAGAAAATGTTAAGCTTCTCTTGCATATATGCAATACAAATCAAAACATTATGACACCAATTGAAAAATATACCAATCAAAATATTATGATATTAATTTATGATACCAATTGAAAATAAATAAAATTTTTAAGATACTAAAAGATACAAATTGAAAATATCTTGTAAATATTTGATACCAATAGAAAATGAAATATTGTATGTTTTTGATACCAATTAAAAAATATATATATTATAAATTTTGATACTAATTGAAAGTAAAAAACCAAAATTTATTGATACAAATTGTAAGTAAGAGCCAAATTTTTGGATAAATACAAATTATTTTGGAATAAAGATACCAATTGAGAATAATACCAATTAAGATTATTGATACCGATATTGAAAACGTTAGCATATACCAATACAAAGTATTTTTCATCATAAAGAATGGGGGTAAGATACCAATTGAAATTAAAAATTAATTGAAAGATAACACATGAATTTTCTCCCCCTTTGTGAAATATCATTAAAAATAATGCATAAGCTTATATAAGATACCAATTGAAAAATAATTGACATTAATGACTAAACAAGCCTAGAATAAAACATAATTTGTACTTTAGGATGTGAAGATATAATAAGCACAATCAAATCACAAATATATATATATATGAAAATGTAAATACCAATCGAAATTGATACTATTTGAAGTTTGAAACATACATATAAAAAAACATATATGAGTATACAAAAAAATTATCAATTGTGATATCAATTAAAAACTATCATGAGGATCAAGTGTATAACTCATACCTACCACCATATTCATGCACATGTTTAAAGATTTTTAATTTGAGCATACAAAGCATGATCGCTCATTCATCCACCCTTTGAAGGTAGGAGTTTTTAAAAATAGGATTTGAAAGTAGTTTTACATGTTTGAAAAACTCTACCAAAATGAAAAATAGCGCAACTAGTTTTATGATAATCTTAAAAATTAGTATGAAGTCCTTCAAGTAAGGAATAAAACAAGAATATATCCATGAAAATAAGAAAATCACATAATCATCAACACTCAAAAAGCTCATGAAAATAAATCATGAGCAAACATCAAAGATAGAGTGTAAAAAGTTATGTAATCAACAAAATCATGGAGTAAGGCATTTAAGCTTATTGAAATTCCTTTGTAAATATGAAAAACATCAAAACTAAATATATTTCAAGGTATATGTATATTTTATCTAAATTAAAAGTATACATACATATCCCAAACACAAATGAGTCCATAATAGAATTTACATGAAAGGCAAGTGACTCAAGGGTATACATGTATATCTAAAGTTTTAAACAAAATTAACATATACATGAAGCTAAACACATTATCATGAAAACATATACAAAATAGGGAATACAAGTTGAAATGCATGAATCATCAAAACTATGCTATACTAGTACATCTAATGGGTACAAGTGAGCAATTAAGTACAAACATACAAAAATCAAATGTGACTCATTAGTTGTACATGTATAAACACAAGTTTTAATGAAAACTACATCTAAACAAGGAATCAAAACATGAAGTGCAAAATCATAAACAAAAGCTAACATGATCATTATGTAAATGCGCGAATTATTAGAGTTATGATATACACAATAGCTAAATCATAGTGAGAACACAAAATATGGATCCATATGAACATGGATGCATCTCAATTACTATACATGTATGTCATAAGTCTAATTAACATGACTTTTAACATAACAATCATGAAAAATCAAAACATGCTAAAAATCAATACTATGAAAGTATGTGAATTAAATGAGAGTTAGAGATAGTTATCAAAACTATTAGGACTTATCTCTAGGTCTTCAAAGCATGGTGGTCCTCCCACCAAACTTCCTTGAAGATGATGCATCCAAAATAGTATCCATCAAGCTTGAGCATCTACCATCAAGGCACCAAAACTCTCACGTCAAGCGAGAGCCCACACCTACATCAAATACAAATTGGGGTGGATTTTGGTACCCATACTCTATTAGGTCCATGGGGTTAGCACCTTTCCTAACCCAAACAAATAACACCTTTCCTAACCCAAACAAACTTATTTGTAAAATTTAAATTATGTATCCTATCATAACAAAACTTTGCAAGGTGGACCTTACGTCCACATTGTGTGCATGTGTACACATAAGCATACATGGTGTCATGTGTGTGAGCATGAGAAGCATGTGTATGTCGTGTTTTGTGTGCATGCATAGGAGGAGCCTATTTCTTATGAAACATTGATTCCAACCGTGTGTGGTTCATGGCACATTAACTCAAAGTGGAGCCCAAACAATCTATACTTTTCTTCAACATACATATATCATTTTTAATATTTGAAGACAAAGTTGAACATGCAACATGTTTGTTAATAGAGGATGAATCTATAGTAGCATGGCAACACGTGAATCAATATCATTTTTCAAAAAAATATTTTTCTTAGAAACCAAATCCAAATTTTTTGAAATTAAAGCAATTTTGTTTTTCAAGGAATCATTTTCTTTTAAAATAATATCATGTTTTGAAGACAAATCTCATTTTTCTTCAAAATATCGTTACAATCATTTTTACTTTTTAAGAATTTGCTTTCATTTAAGACAAGATCAAGTTGGGATTTTAATGAGTCCCTTTCATTATAAATCTCATCCCTTTCTTGCAAAGCCATGTTAAGTATTGAAAATAAATCCTTATTTTCTTCTTTTATCTTAAAAGTTTTCTTTTTCAAAACTTTGCATTTTTCTAACAAGTTTTCACAAACAATAGATAGTTCTTCATTTAATGCATCAACATCAACATAATCATTACAAGAAGAACTAGCACTATCATCTAGTTGAGAATCTGAGTTTACCTCAAGGGAGTCATTCCCTTTGACCATCTAGCAAGGTTGGTCGGACTCATCTCCACTAGATTCGTCCTCCACATAGTTTGTCGTTTGTAACTTGGGAGAGATCAAAGTGTTCCACACTGTAAAAGCGGAATCACAATGAGAAACCAACATAAGATATTCTTTATTAAGAGTGCATCTAAGTGCCTCCAGGGCTTGTGCATTGGCCTCTATATGCTTATTATTACCAATATAAGATTTCTAGATAGTAGCAAGGTACACATGCATTCCTAAGGTTTTGAGATACATATGAAAATCACCTAGAGGGGGGTGAATAGGTGATGGCTAATCTAATGGTCACTAAATGACAAATAATGCGGAATTAAAAAACTATAATGACTAAATTAAACTATTACACTAAACACCATGTATAACACAAGAGTGTAGCCGAATTCCCCGTGAAGGGCTCTGGACTAACTCCTCTAGATTCCCCTTGAATGGGTTGAGGTGCCGCGTTGGCTCTCTTGGTTGAATACAAGTGTTAGCAACAATCCCAAGCAAATATTCAATTAAGCACAAAGTATATCTAGCATGAAAGATAAAGACAAGTAATAAGCATGCAAGATATAATAAAAGAGAGAGAGAGAGAGATAGCAATCGCAAACACAAAGAGTTTGTTTCGAGGTTCGAGCACACTTGCTCTACATCCCCGTCTTCGACACACGAAAGTTTTCCACTATGCAAGATCCCAATGGATCTCTCCCCGGTGCCGCAACACCTACAAGCCCTCGGACTCCCAAGTCCCGTACAAACGCAAGCCCCACAAGCTTGCCGAGGCCGCACCTCGAACCAAAGAGTTCACAACCGAACTCCACACCACCACGAGCACACTTGCCCGTCTCCTCAAAGCACAAGAATGAAATCTTGGTGATCTAAACACTTTGATCACCAACAAAAACTCTCACAACACAATCCTATGGATAGATAAAGCAATGGATAGCTCAAGTGATTGTGAGAAAAGCAAGGATTGAAAAGGTGGAGGAAAACTCAAAGAATCACACTTTTAAATCACTCTTGATAAATTCTCCCCTTTTGATTGGAAGTATTAGCACTCAATTATGTGGAGAAAACTTCTGAAAAGGATTGGAAAAACTGGCTCAAAGGTCTCCCTAAATCTTGGCTCAAAACAATGACAAGATCCTCCAATTTATAGGCTAGGAAAAACTAACCATTGGGGTCTGTCAGGCCTGCCGGTCGACCGGCCAGTAGACCGCCAACGGTCAAAAATCCGACTGTTGGAGCCTCCGGTCGACCGCCCGGTCGACCGAAATAAACAAAGAGCACTGCTCTCTGTCCCGGTCGACCGGCCCACTTGGCTGCCAGACGTGCACGGCTCTGTGCACGTCGGTCGACCGTGAGGTCGACCGGCCCATGGTGCGGTCGACCGACCTGGCCTGTCAGTCAAATCTGAGTCAGCACAACATGGGATTTAAAAATAGGTCTATTTAACTTAATAAAAATCCCATAAATTCTCAATAAATCTACAAAAATAGTTTCAATGATATACAATGATACACAAACATGCTTGCACAAAATCAAGGCATGTTATAATAAATTTGAACTATTTTTGTAATATGAAAATATTGGTTCATATGAAAAACTGTATTTTTCAAAACTTGTTTTTCTAAAACTTCTCCAAATACAAAAACAAGATATTTTGAACTTATTAAAGCATAGTATGTATGGATATGATCCACTACACAATTAAGATGAAATATCTATATTTTTTATATTTAGCATATAACATGGTTTTGGTTAAAGGATATGTATATAAAGAAATACCAAAAACCAACATGATGTTTTTCCAAAATGAAAGTCTTTTCTAAAATTGAAAATTCTTTTATGAAAAGACATTTAAATCAAGAGTGTGTGTATGATATAGACTTGAGCAATCCACCAACTATTCTATCCTTTACATTTTTTCTAAAACATAAAAATCTTAAACCTAGACACAAGTCTTGATCTTGAAGTCTTCCCTTGAAGTCTTCTCATCTTCTTGACTTGGTCCAAATGCAATCCAACGAGCTCGAATCTTGATGTGGTCTTGATGCATAGGCTCGTGAATCAACCGGTGCTAGCTCCAAAATCGATCTTTAAATTCTTTGTTGAAGCTCCACACCTACTAAGATCTTGATCATAAATCTTTCACTAAATAAACACAAGATCATTAGTACTATAACTACATGAGTTGATCATCATCAAAACTAGAATGATGGGCCTTTGGGCCAACAATCTCCCCCTTTTTGATGATGACAAAACTCATGAAGTTATATATGCATGGATTAAAGTAAAGCTTCAAAGAAGCTCCCCCTTAACTCATGCATAGACATAAATAAATAGATATGACAATAAAGCACATGAATATGTATGCAAATGAATGGAGATACAACAAAACAAATCTTTTTCTCCTATTTGCAAAACAAATCATATATGCATAAAACACAAATTCTACTAACATGTATATAAACACTCAAAATCTTTCTCCCCCTTTTTGTCAATCATCAACAAAGGGATTAAAGCAAAACAAATCAAAACAAATTTTTCTCCCCCTTTTTGTTTGAAACAAAGAACCAATGAAGGGGTAAACAAATCAATCAATAAGATTTATATGCGATATACATTCATGAAGAGGAAGACGCTAAGTTAACTTCCCTATACATATGCATTACATGAAAGAGGGATGATAAGCCCCAATTCACATAACACATATTATGTAATGCATAAGAGGAGATGTGAAGCTCCCCTACACACATGTACCACATAAAGAAGAGATGTCAAGCTCCTCAATACACAATACACTCAACATGAATCTATATGTAGAAGAGATGTTAAGCTCTCCTTGCATATAGGCAATACAAATAAAAAATTTTGAATTTTTCTTATAAAATAAATTTGAATTCTCTCAATAAATCAAATTTTGAATTTTGATATCAAAGTTGAAAATGATCAATTGTAAAATAGTGATCAATAGTAAAGTAATGATCAACCAATAGTAAAAATAATGATCAACCATATTGATACCAATTTGAAAAACTAATGCATAAGCTTGGAAAAAAATAAGATTTGAATTTAGCTTAGCATTAACAATCTTTGTGCTTTAAATATGTAAATCAATTTTAGCATAAGCACACAACAAATCATATATATGTATGAAGGAATTATATCAATAGAAAGTGATACATACATATATAGGAAAGCAAAATATGAGTATATACAACAGGAATCATATTGATACCAATTTGAAAATATCCAATGATACCAATTGTAAATTTAAACTTAGATGTATACATCATAAAGTCTACCACATGAAGAATTCGAACTAGTTAAATGAAAATATTTAAGAACTAGTACGGAATCCTTCAATCAAGGAATAAATCAAAAATGGCAATAAAGCTCAATATTCCTTTAAATGAGACAATCATCATAAATTTTAAAAACATGAAAATCATCACAAATTTTGCATAAAAGTATAAATATTTCAAGGTATATGTATGTTTTGACAACACAAGAAGTATACATACATATCCCTAAAACACAATTGAGTCCATATATATAGATTTGCATGAAAGACAAATGACTCAAGAGGTATCCATGTATATCTTAAAGTTTGTTAAAATAAACATATACATGAAATGAAAGCACATGATCATAGCACAAATCCAAAATGAGAATACAAGTTTAAAAATGTAATGATCATCAAAACTAGGCTATACTAGCACACCTAATGGGCACAAATAAGCAATCAAACTCAATCATATATAGATTTATTTGTGGTCCATAATGTGTACAAGTATAAATCCTAGTGTTGACAAATACTGACATTTAAACTAATATTCAAATCATGAAGCATCAAATTTTGAGAACACAAAAGTGTTTATCCATATGATTAAAAATAGGATCATGTTTATATCTTATAAACTAATTGAAGAATAAGTAACTAGTATAAAATGATTTTTGAAACACTAGTTAAAGATCCTTCAAATACATCAAATCATATGTTTTTCATAACACATAACTAGATACATAAAGATTTAATCACTCATGGTCTATAAAGCTCAAAATGATCATAAAACTAAGTCATGAATTAATAAATGAAGATGTGAGTGTTAAAAGATCATGTAAATAGCATTTTTATGAAATTAGTCATTTAAGCTCAAAAAGATTATAAGTCACATTTTTTTAAACAAAACAAAGCACACTTTTAGGTATATGTATGATTTATCCAATCCTAACAATACACATACATATCCCAAATATAAAAGAATCTATTAATAATGTTTGCATGAAGGCAAGAGACTCACGGGTATACATGTATATTTATTAGATTCGAATTAAAAATACATATACATGAAGTAAATCACTAAAATAGGCAAAAACATGTATAAAAGAGAATCATCAAAACTAGATTATACATATGCATAAAGTGGATACAAATGAGCATGAAGTTCAATCATATATGAATCAATTGTAATTCACTATTTGTATATGTATAAATGCAAGTTTGACTCATTCTACGTCTTAAGCATGTAAATACCACATGAAGCACAAATCAAACAAAAACATGAACATGCTATATGATATTATAAAAATAAAAGCATGTACATAAATAAAATAGGAGTTTAGAGATTGTTACCAACTCCAAAGCTCCAAATATGGTGGTCATCCCACCAAAATTCCCTTGATAGCGGTGCTCCAAGTATGTGTCCTTTTAGTTCAATTGCACACACCATCAAGGCACCAAATCTCTCACGTTTTGAGAGATCCCTCACCTACATCAAATACACAAGGTGGGGGTTTTGGTACCCATATTTTCTTGGGTCCTTTAGGGTTAGTCTTGTAAGGAACCCAAAAATTTTTATTAGCAAAATTAAAATGATGCAACCTATCATAACAAAATTTTGCTAAATGGCATTTGCGGCCACAATGTGTACAAGTGTACACCTTAGAATGCTTATGTGTATGTGTGTGGTCATGGTGTGCAACATAAGCAAATGCATGATGATGTGCATGAACATGGGGAACTTGTTTCTTTTGAAACAAAGATTCCAACTTAGAATGGTTAAAAGCACAAGAGCTCAAGGTAGAGCTCAAATCATTCATCTTATTTTTCAAATCATTTATCTCTTTTGTGGTGGCATGTAAAGCATGATGAGATATAGAATCATTTTTCTTTTCTTTTTCACAAAATTTTCTTTTTAAAGACTTATTTTCTTGAAAAACAACTTCTTTTTGTTTTTCCACCAAATCAATTTTATTTTTCAAAGTATTTTTCCTTCACATAAATCACTCAATTTAGACACGAGGGAAACATTCTCATTTTTCAAATCTTTATTATCCTTTTCTAAACATGCAATTTTATCTTTAAATGAATCTTGTTCTATATGCATGCAATCAATGTCCTTTTTCAAATTTTTATTTTCTTTCTTAATCATGTCATATTTCTCAAGCAATAATTGACAAAATGTGCTAAGCTCATCATATGACATGTTATTATCTTCATCCTCGGATTCGGTAGTTACCTCAAGGGGGTCATCCCCTTGGACCATGTAGCACATGTTGGAGGTGTTGCTTCCAACTTCCGAATCGCTCCCCGCATAGTATAGATCCTTTTCGTCAAGGTAGGTGAGGGTGTTCCATACTATAAAAGCCGAATCAAAGTTAGAAACCCTAGATAGATAATCATCATTTAGGGTAGACTTTAAAACATGAAGGGCTTTTGCGTTAGCCTCAATATACTTGCTATCATTAATATATGAATCTTTAATTGTAGCAAGATAAACATAAATGCCTAAGGCCTTGAGGTACATAGACATCTTAACCTTCCAAATTTGGATGTTAAGAATGTCAAAAGTGGGTGGTGACATGAAGTCCATGGTGTGTGTACAAAATATGTGATTAGCCTAAAATGAGGATCTTTAACTCTTAGGTTGTTAGACCCTAATCAAGAGCACTAGCTCTGATACCAATTGAAAATCACCTAGAGGGGGGTGAATAGGTGATGGCTAATCTAATGGTCACTAAATGACAAATAATGCGGAATTAAAAAACTATAATGACCAAATTAAACTATTACACTAAACACCACGTATAACACAAGTGTAACGGTCCCAGGTTTAATTACCTCAAAATTTCATGATCAACAACTTTATTACTCGTTAATCAGAATATACTAAAGAAATTTTTTTTTGGCAGCATCTTCTCTGAAATGTAAACTCCATCTCAAAAACAATAATTTAGACTTCGGCTAACATCAGCCTACTTATAAATTTCATTTTCATCATATAGTTCATTTCAAGGTCCAACAAATAACATGTACAAAAGAGTGCTTCCGTGATATACTATTCTATCTCATAGTGATTAATAACATCAGAGTTTACAGAAGGGTTTACACTCTACAATAAGTACATACATTATCTCAGGAGAACATCCTTGCAGCTCTAAGTCGAACCTTCGCCTTGCCATGACCTGAAAATATCAATCTGTGGTGGGGTGAGCTCAACAGCTCAGTGAGTGAAGTCATTCAAAATAGAGTTGTATGATACTACCATTGTACTTCAAGTATTATGCAGTTAAGCGATATCAAAAATCATTTTCAATACTTTCTACTTGTGGTTGATACTGCAGCTTATGAATCATAGACTCTTTCTATTATCTGATACTTCTTATATGTATTCTTCTGGGCATTCGTGACCAATATTTCATTAACATACAATCTCAATGATTGTGCAATACTTGACCTACTCGTGGTCTCTTATAATCACCTCTCCGGTTTCCAGTTTGTAGCATGCTCGTATTTCATATATATATAGTCATGATCACAACATAACTCTTAGAGAGTCTAATCTTACTTACTAGATTAGTTAAAGTATGATTCAATATTGCCTTCCGCAATAAACATATGACATCACACACTACTTATGATAGTATCCAATTATAAATGTGTTCATTCATGAAGAAATACGGAACACTCACATCCATATACTGGATGTCATAACAATCATATCCATATACCGGATATCATAAATAATCATATCCATATACCGGATATCATAAACAATCATATCCATATACCGGATATCATAAATAATCATATCCATATACCGGATATCATAAATAATCATATCCATATACCGGATATCATAAATAATCATATCCATATACATACAATATAATCTCCCCTTCTACGCCTCCGGTTCAACCCGGTCCCTTCCTCCATTACATCATTGTAAAATCTCCCCTTCTACGCCTCCGGTTCAACCCGGTCCCTTCCTCCATTACATCATTGTAAAATCTCCCCTTCTACGCCTCCGGTTCAACCCGGTCCCTTCCTCCGTTACATCATTGTAAAATCTCCCCTTCTACGCCTCCGGTTCAACCCGGTCCCTTCCTCCGTACATGCAATAATCACATCCTTCATGTAGTAACCACATGCAAGGATTCACAAGATAATGTCAACATAGGGATTCACATGATCCCTACTTTACATGACGCCAATATTAAGAAAGACATTGACATGTATAAGTAACCACTTATAAAACTAACAACACGCAAGCCTTTTTAAGATAACTAAATGTTATATCATTCCAATATATGTGTAGCCAAACATGTGCATGAAGTCAAGTATGATGCTCATTCATAAGACTATTTCCTTTTAAGAGGCATGTGTTAGACTACTATGCATACACAGTAACGTGTCGATCATGCACCCATGTAAGCATCCAACTTAATGATCCCCAATATCTTACTGGTCAAGTTCTGACTCGTAGTACCGGTATTCGCTTTTCCTAATCATAATACTTATTCACCATTTATCGTATAATTAACAGTCGGGATTAGTCATCATTTGCCTCTTTTATCCTCAGGCAAACTGTCTATTGGTTACAACTTGATTAAATTCAGAATCTTCTCATTACTTCTGATACAAGTGATAGTTACACGACAATTCTGATATTAATGAATTATTACACTTTCAACATCATAATTATCATTTATTTCACGTAAGGACTGGTTTTAGTACTTTTATTTGGTACAGCCCAAATTTATCCCAGGTCCTACCAATACAGGTGTTAATGCTACTGGCTTTTATGCAGCATGACTTGTTATTGCTTATTTCTATCTTCTAGTTCCAAACCACACAGTCATTTACTAGCCGAATCATTATCTGCGTTTACATATGAATCAACCCACACACATATGTACATGCGTACACATACACATATCACTTACCCATACTGGATCACTAATCTCATTGACACGACGCTCAATCTTTCGTCTGCATTACTAACTTTCAATTATTAAGGTAATTATCTAACTCTTACCGGTTTAGATAGAATCGGTGTCACTATAAAGAAGTGACTTCCAAACCTCATAGAGGATTCCGATGTTCTGTTAAATCAATTATAAGAATACTTGAAAGTCTCCGGTATATCGAGTAGGCATACCAAAATACTAGTTCAATACTATTGGTATTGTTTTGTTGATATCGAATTATCCATCATAATCGATATACTTAATATTAAATTGTCAGATTTACTCAATACTAACTCTAACAGGTTTTCACCAGTTTAATTACTCACTTGATACTTATACACCATCATCGGTCACCCATTATCTGATAATCATCAGACTTGATCTTATTCAGTAGTTTTCATTAATAATCATTAATCGCTAAAAGTGTGATATCTACCTGCGAGTTCTGGTTCAAAGGTTTTATTCTTCCACCTCTCATTGGGTTCGATAAATCTTAACTATTTATCTATCAAATTGCTTTCAGTTGCTACCAATTAACAACTTAATCGATACATAATCATGTAGGTCACCAGCTGACCCTTACTGCTTCAAGTGTGCTAGTTGATACACAAATTCACGTTTATGAGTGCATATGAGTGCATATATCATGAAACACAACAATTATGAAAACAATATTCGCAAGATCGATACTCAACATACTACATAATATTTGAGTATCCTGTATACTTAGCTTAACAATGAGCTTTTGATATTCAATTTACTTATCAAGCATGACCGGTAGAGTTAGGAATTCAGTTGCTCTAATTCAATTCATTATCAATTACTTGGTCGGTTCCATCATCATTGGTTCACTTTCACAGTTACTAATTTACCGGAATATCCCGGTTGTCACTGTTTAGTCTACTCACTGGGTACACCGGTGTTAACTAACCACCATCTGATTATTATTATCCATAACTATTCCTTTCATAACGGATTGGACATCACTTGTATATAATATAAATCCTCACTTACCGACCATCATTCTTATCTTATTAGTTCATACATATGCAATACAGTGTTTAAAGGAATCAGGGGTACTTTACCCACTTAACGATTTCCAGATTAAATAACTTCAATATTCATCAGAGACGGGTAAATGGTATTAGCTGAAGATTTACTCTTAACGAATCCTATCAAAGCCAGTGTTTAGTTATTCGGTTCTAAATTCTAATAAATACTCGCAACATATACATCATGTCCAGAAACTCACAAACGTATAACTCCTACGGTATTTTCTATGTTCACTCATATTAATATATATTCAAGCACTTACTGATCACGTCTATATGAATTATAAACAACAAGATCACAATTTGATATCATACCCGTGTTATGTTCACACACATATACTTAACACATCCGTGATTCATTATTCGGATACCCTATTTGAATTTGGGTTCCATAACACCAATTCACTTTCACAACAACTGTCACAATCATCTATAAATGATGAAATCTCTTAGTTCAAATGAATCCATATTATCAATATTTTTCAATAACAATTATTTCTAAATTTGGGGAAAAACAAGATTAAGTTAGGACTTCCACTCACCGGGTATACCGATAATTTTGAGCACCCAATACTGTATACTGATTTACTAGATGTGTAGCTCTCGTTTCCACGATCACAATGGCTCAAGAATCGTCCGAATCCGACTTCGGATGGCCAAGATATCGTCCGGAAACCAAAACCAATACAAAAGGTTAGATTCGTAATAACTGAAAATATTTAGGGGCTGTTTGTAATTTTCCAGGGTCCCCAAAGTAATTATTTAATCTTACAGGGGCTAAAATAGAATGTTACCTTTTTAAATGAAAATGGGTAGGATTCTTAACGGGTCGGGTCGGGTTTACTTTAAAACCCGAACCCAAAACCCAATATGGGTTTTCCCCATATTCGCAGCAGCAGCAGCAGCTTGCTGCTGCTGCTGCCGCCCTCGCGGTGGCAGCCGCCCGGCGCGGCCGCCTCGCCGGCGCCGGTTCTGTCGCCGCTCCGGCGTCCTTGCTGCCGGCGAGATCCCGGCGAGAGAGAGAGAGACGAGAAAGAGAAAGAGGGAGAGGCTGGGAGCCTGCTGCTCCCCCCACCACGCAGCCCGGCCACCACACCGCCGGCCGCCGCGCCTGCCCCGCGCCGCCGGCCTCCGGCGTGCCGCCGGTCAACAACCCAGAGAGAAAGAGAGGGAATGAGAGTGATGGAATGAGAGAGAGAGTGTGAACGGGAGTGAGAGAGAGAGAGAGAGAATAAGAGAGTGATTTATCTCTCTCCCCACTCCACCTACTCCCACCTACCCTCCATAATTCCATACCACCCATACTCCATCAATCCACTATATAATATTTTATTTTTATATTTTCATTTTCTTTTTCTTTCTTTCCTCATTTTCTCATCTCCCCAAAATTAATACAAACCATAATTAACAATAAATACCAATACTCGGTATTTATACAAGTATTTCATACAGTGTATACACCCAGTATTTAATACGATCAATTCATGCAGTACATACTTCCATGCATAATTCTAAGAAAATATTATTAACCAATAATATTACTTTAACTCAGGGTATAATAATCCGGGTGTTACAACAAGAGTGTAGCCGAATTCCCCGTGAAGGGCTCTGGACTAACTCCTCTAGATTCCCCTTGAATGGGTTGAGGTGCCGCGTTGGCTCTCTTGGTTGAATACAAGTGTTAGCAACAATCCCAAGCAAATATTCAATTAAGCACAAAGTATATCTAGCTTGAAAGATAAAGACAAGTAATAAGCATGCAAGATATAATAAAAGACAAAGAGAGAGAGAGAGAGAGAGATAGCAATCGCAAACACAAAGGGTTTGTTTCGAGGTTCGAGCACACTTGCTCTACATCCCCGCCTTCGACACATGAAGGTTTTCCACTATGCAAGATCCCAATGGATCTCTCCCCGGTGCCGCAACACCTACAAGCCCTCGGACTCCCAAGTCCCGTACACACGCAAGCCCCACAAGCTTGCCGAGGCCGCACCTCGAACCAAAGAGTTCACAACCGAACTCCACACCACCACGAGCACACTTGCCCGTCTCCTCAAAGTACAAAAATGAAATCTTGGTGATCTAAACACTTTGATCACCAACAAAAACTCTCACAACACAATCCTATGGATAGATAAAGCAATGGATAGCTCAAGTGATTGTGAGAAAAGCAAGGATTGAAAAGGTGGAGGAAAACTCAAAGAATCACACTTTTAAATCACTCTTGATAAATTCTTCCCTTTTGATTGGAAGTATTAGCACTCAATTATGTGGAGAAAACTTCTGAAAAGGATTGGAAAAACTGGCTCAAAGGTCTCCCTAAATCTTGGCTCAAAACAATGACAAGACCCTCCAATTTATAGGCTAGGAAAAACTAACCGTTGGGGTCTGTCAGGCCTGCCGGTCGACCGCCAACGGTCAAAAATCCGACCGTTGGAGCCTCCGGTCGACCGCTAGGGTCGACCGAAATAAACAGAGAGCACTGCTCTCTGTCCCGGTCGACCGGCCCACTTGGCTGCTAGACGTGTACGGCTCTGTGCACGTCGGTCGACCGTGAGTTCGACCGGCCCATGGTGAGGTCGACCGTGCGGTCGACCGACCTGGCCTGTCAGTCAAATCTGGGTCAGCACAACATGGGATTTAAAAATAGGTCTATTTAACTTAATAAATCCCATAAATTCTCAATAAATCTATAAAAATAGTTTCAATGATATACAATGATACACAAACATGCTTGCACAAAATCAAGGCATGTTATAATAAATTTGAACTATTTTTGTAATATGAAAATATTGGTTCATATGAAAAACTGTATTTTCCAAAACTTGTTTTTCTAAAACTTCTCCAAATATAAAAACAAGATATTTTGAACTTATTAAAGCATAGTGTGTATGGATATGATCCACTACACAATTAAGATGAAATATCTATGTTTTTAATATTTAGCATATAACATGGTTTTGGTTAAAGGATATGTATATAAAGAAATACCAAAAACCAACATGATGTTTTTCCAAAATGAAAGTCTTTTCTAAAACTGAAAATTCTTTTATGAAAAGACATTTAAATCAAGAGTGTGTGTGTGATATAGACTTGAGCAATCCACCAACTATTCTATCCTTTACATTTTTTCTAAAACATAAAAATCTTATACCTAGACACAAGTCTTGATCTTGAAGTCTTCCCTTGAAGTCTTCTCATCTTCTTGACTTGGTCCAAATGCAATCCAACGAGCTCGAATCTTGATGTGGTCTTGATGTATAGGCTCGTGAATCAACCGGTGCTAGCTCCAAAATCGATCTTTAAATCCTTTGTTGAAGCTCCACACCTACTAAGATCTTGATCATAAATCTGTCACTAAATAAACACAAGATCATTAGTACTATAACTACATGAGTTGATCATCATCAAAACTAGAGTGATGGGCCTTTGGGCCAACAACATACTCATCTTAAGTTTCCATTCATCGATGTTAGAAACATCAAGCATGGAGGGGCAAGGTAATCTATGAGTGTGTGTAAACAAATATGTGTGCAAATGTAAGTCTAGATTAGCTAGCCAAGATCTCACTTCTACGTGGTTAAACCTAATATTAGGAGCGTAGGCTCTGATACCAACTGAAAGTACACCTAGAAGGGAGATGAATAGGTGTACGGCTAATATAATGACAAATGATGCGGAATTAAAAATACATTGCAACACACTTAGTGTAACCTAAGAGTGTAGCCGAATTTTCGGTGATGGGCTCTGGACTATCTCATCTAAATTCTTCTAAACAAGAGTTGAGGTGCTATGTAAAGCTTTCTTGATTCAACACAAGTGAGGCACACAAACAATACCAAGCATATATGATATGAGCAATATGAATCAATACAAGATATATAAGAGAGAGAGTTAGAGATAAAGGATCAAATACAAACATAAAGATATATTTCGAGGTTCGAGCACCCAGCTCTACGTCCCCATCTTCACACAGAAGGATTTTCACTAAATCGTCAACAAGGACTTCCCACACAGGAAACTTTCACTGAGGATTTGGATAATACAAATTAGAAGTACACAACTCTTCTCTCTAACAAACACAACCTCTACACAAGAGGCAAGGCACAATAACAATCACCTCTACACTTAGAGGGATGTGCACTTATTTGAAAATCACCTAGAGGGGGATGAATAGGTGATGGCTAATCTAATAGTCACTTAATGACAAATAATGCGGAATTAAAAACTATTATAGCCCAAACAAAACTATTACACTAAACACCACGTATAATACAAGAGTGTAGCCGAATTCCCCGTGAAGGGCGCTGGACTAACTTCTCTAGATTCCCCTTGAATGGGTTGAGGTGCCGCGTTGGCTCTCTTGGTTGAATACAAGTGTTAGCAAACAATCCCCAAGCAATATATCAATATAAGCACAAAAGTATATCAAGCATATAATGATTAACACAATAATTGAATGCAAGATATAAACAAGAGACAAAGAGAGAGAGTGTGAGCAATCGCAAACACAAGGGATTTGTTTCGAGGTTCGAGCACACTTGCTCTACATCCCCGCCTTCGACACACGAAGGATTTCCACTATGCACGATCCCAATAGATCACTCCTCGGTGCCGCAACACCTACAAGCCCTCGGACTCTCTAGTCCCGTACACACCGCGAGCCCCACAAGCTCGTCGAGGCCGCACCTCAAACAAGAGTTCACACACGGACTCTAAACAACGCGAACACACTTGTCCGCCTCCTCAAAGCAGAAGAAAAGATCTCTTGGTGATCTAAACAATTTGATCACCAATAAACACTCTCACAATAACACTCCCTATAGGTAGATATAGCAATGGATAGCTCAAGTGTTGTGTGAGAAAACAAGAAAAGAGATGGTGGAGGAAAACTCAAGAAAATCTCTTTTAACACTCTTGATAAAAACTCTCCTTTTGATTGAAAGTATTAGCTCTCAATTTAGTGAAGAAAAACTCTTTTAAAGAAGTGGGAAAAACTGGCTCAAAGTCCACTAAAAATCTTCTTGAAAAATAATGCCCAAACCCCCAATTATAGGCTCAGAAAAACTAGCCGTTGGGGTCTGTCAGACCTGTCGGTCGACCGGCCAACGGTCAGATTTCTGACCGTTGTGCTATCGGTCGACCGGCCGGTCGACCGATACAGGATACAGAGAGCACAACTCTCTGTCTGGTCGACCGGTCGGTCGACCGGTCGGTCGACCAGTGCCTTTCCAGAGAGCAGAGCTCTCCGGACGATCGACCGGGTCGGTCGACCGGCCACCTGCCAGAACTAGGCGTGCACGTCTGTGCACGTCGGTTGACCGCCCGGTCGACCGACTTCAGAACTCGGTCGACCGGTCGGTCGATCGCTGAAGCCTGGAAACAGAAATTCAGGGATTTAAAAGTTGGTCTTTTTAGTTGAAATAAAATCCCATAAAATTACAGAAAATCTACAAAAAAGTTTTACCAATATACTTTGATAAACAAACATGCTTGCACAAAATCAAGGCATGTTACAAATAATTTGGACTATTTTGTAACTAGGAAAATATGGCTCAAACTAAAAACAGTATTTTTCAAATTGATTTTTCCAAAACTTATTTTTCTAAAACTTCACCAAATACAAAAACAAGATATTTAAACTCTATTAAGGCATAGTGTGTATGGATATGATCCACTACACAAACATGGTGAAATATCTATATTTTTGACATTAAGCACTAAATATGGTTTTGATTAAAACATATAAACTTGAATACCAAAAACCAAACTAATATTTTCTAAGATAGAAATTCTTTTGTAAAGACTTAAACTTAATCAAGAGTGTGTGTGTATTTGTACTTGAGCAATCCACCAACTATTCTATCCTTTATATTTTATCTAAAAACAAAATCTTATACCTAGACACAAGTCTTCATCTTCTTGAAATCTTCACTTGAAGGCTTCTCATCTTCTTGACTTGGTCCAAACACCGTGCTAGCTCTAAAACTTGACTTTAAATTCTTTATTGAAGATGCACACCTACTAAGATCTTGATCATAGAATCTGTCACTAATTAAACACAAGATCATTAGTACTATAACTATATGAGTTAATTATCATCAAAACTAGAGTGATGGGCCTTTGGGCCAACAATCTCCCCCTTTTTGATGATGACAAAACTCATGAAGTTATATATGTATGGATTAAAGTAAAGCTTCAAGGAAGCTCCCCCTTAACTCATGCATCCCAAATAAACAATAATATATGCAATGAAAGCACATAAACATGTATACAAATGAATGGAGATAAACCAAATCAAATTCTTTTTCTCCTATTTGCAAAATAAAATATATATGCATAAACATAAATATTACTCATGCATATAAACCAAATAAAACACAAATACTTCTCCCCCTTTTTGTCAATCATCAACAAAGGGGTTAAAGTAAAAAACAAAATTTCTCTCCCCCTTTTTGTCATAAACAAAGAGATTAGTAAGGGGTAAAATCAAGAAAATCAAAAAATAGTTATATGCGATATACATTCATGAAGAGGAAGACGCTAAGTTAACTTCCCTACACATATGCATTACATGAAGAAGGGAGGACAAGCCCCAATTCACATAACACATATTATGTAATGCATAAGAGGAGATGTGAAACTCTCCCCTACACACGTGTATCACATAAAGAAGAGTTGTCAAACTCCTCAATACAAGATACACTAAACATGAATCTATACGTAAAAGAGATGTTAAGCTCTCCTTGCATATAGGCAATACAAATCAAAACATTTTCAGTTTTCCTTATGAAAACAAATTTTGAATGAAACAAATTTTAAGATACCAAAAAAAATAATATTTGATACCTATTTTAAAACATGATGCATAAGCTTATTTAAAAGTTTGAATTACCAATTAAAATTTGAATTAAGCTTAGCATAAACAAATTTTGTGCTTTAAAACATCTGAAGATATTAACTCAAGCACAAAATCAATCATATATATGTATGTAAAGAGAATACCAATAGAAGTTGATATTATTTGAAATGAAGCATACATATATAGAAAAATAAAATATGAGTATATACAAAAAGAGTCATATTGATACCAATTGAAAATATCCAATGATACCAATTGAAAAATAAGCTTAAGTGTATACATCATATAATCTACCACATGAAGAATTCGAACTAGTTAAATGAAAAAGTTTGAAAACTAGTACGGAATCCTTCAAGCAAGAAATAAAACAAAAATGTTTTTCATGAAACATGTGTAAATCACATAGCACTAAAATACTCTAAATCCATAAAGCCCATATAGAACTCATGAAAACATACTCATGAGAGAATATTCAAAAGAAGTGAGTGCACTAGTGTTATGTAGAACATGGCATCATGAAAATGGCAATTAATCTCAATATTCCTTTAAACAAGAAAACATGAAAATCATCACAAAATTTTTCATTAAAACTAGTTTATATTTCAAGGTATATGTATGTCATGTACAAATTAAAGTATACATACATATCCAAAATAAACGAGTCCACAAATGTATATGCATGAAGACACGTGGCTCAAAAAGATGTATATGTATAATCAAATAGTTTGGACAAAATAGACATATACATGAAATGGAAACACATATTCATAAAACAAATACCAAAATGAGAATACAAGTTTAAAATGTATGGATCATCAAAACTAGACTATACTAACACATCTAATGGGTACAAATAGACGTTCAAGCTCAAACATAATAGATTTATTTGTGGCCCACTACATGTACAAGTATAAATCCTAGTTTTAATGAAAACTAACATTCAAATATATATTCAAAACATGAAGCATCAAAACCAACATGAATATCATTTTGTTAAATGAAACACACAAAAATTCATCAATTTTTTATTTAAAATAAACTTCAAGGTATATGTATGATTTATCCAATCCTAACAATATACATACATATCCCAAACATAAAAGAGTCTATCAAAAGTATTTGCATGAAGGCAAGAGACTCACGGGTATACATGTATATTTATTAGATTTGAGTAAAAATTACATATACATGAAGTAAAACATGAAAATAGGCAAAGACATGTATAAATGAGAGAATCAAAACTAGCTTATACATGTGCATATAGTGGGTACAAATGAGCATGAAGTGCAAACATATATGAGTCAATTTGTTCTCACTATTTGTACAAGTATAAATACAAGTTTTGATAAAAACTACATTTAAACTAGTATTTACCACATGAAGCATAAAAACACATAACACATGAACATGCTATATGATATGAAATAAAAGCATGTAAATAAACTAAGAGTTTAGAAATAGTTACCAACTAAGAAACTATGTTTCAAAACTCCAAATATGGTGGTTGTCCCACCAAAACTCCTTGATAATGATGCATCCCATATGTGTCCATCAAGTCCATGTGCATCCACTACCAAGGCACCATCTCTCTCACGTCGTGTGAGAGCCCTCACCTACATCAAAAACACACAGTGGGGGTTTTGGTACTCATTTTCTTTTGGGTCCTTGGGGGTTAGTCTTATAAGGACCCCAAACATATTTATTAGCAAAATTTAAAGAATTAATCTTATCATAATAAAATTTTGCTAAATAGCCTTTGCGGCCACAATGTGTACACTTGTACACCTTAAAATGCTTATGAGTGTGATTGTGATCGTGGCGTGCAACATAAGCATATGCATGATGATGATGTGCATGAACATGTGGAGTTTGTTTCTTTGAAAATAAAGACTTTAATCTATTGTGATTAAATGCACATGAGCTCAAAGTTGAGCTCAAATAACTAATCCTATTTTTCAAAACATTAATCTCACTAGTTGTGGCATGTAAAGCATTGTGAGATATAAAATCATTTTTCTTTTTCTTAGAAACAATATCCTTTTCCTTTTCAACAATTTTTCTTTTCAAAGATTTATTTTCTTGAAAAACAACTTCCTTTTGTTTTTCCACCAAAATCATTTCATTTTTCAAACTAGTGTTTCCTTCACATAAATCATTCAATTTTGAAAGTAAGGAAACATTCTCATTTTTCAAATCTTTATTTTCTTTTTCTAAGCATGCAATGTTACTTCTAAATGAATCATGTTCTATATGCATGCAATCAAGTTTCTTTTTCAAATTTTTATTATCTTTCTTAATCATGTCATATTTCTCAAGTAGTAGTTGACAAATTGTGGAAAGCTTATCATATGACATGTCATCATCATCTACCTCGGTTTCGGTAGTTACCTCAAGGGGGTTATCCCCTTGGACCATATAGCACAAGTTAGAGGAGTCACTTCCAACGTCTGAATCGCTCCCGGCATAATATAGATCCTTTTCGTCAAGGGAGGTGATGATGTTCCAAGCTACAAATGCCGAATCAACATTAGAAACCCTAGATAAATATTCATCATTTAGGGTTGACTTTAAAGCATGAAGGGCTTTTGTATTAGCCTCAAAATTCTTACCATTTAAACAATATGCATTATTAGTAGTGGCAAGATAAACATTATAACGTAAGGCTTTGAGGTACAAAGACATCTTAACCTTCCAAATTTGGATGTTAAAATGTCAAAAGTGGGTGGTGACATGAAATCCATAGTGTGTGTACAAATAATGTGATTAGCCAAAAATGAGGATCTTTAACTCTAGGTTGTAAGACCCAAATCAAGAGCACTAGCTCTGATACCAATTGAAAATCACCTAGAGGGGGTGAATATGTGATGGCTAATCTAATGGTCACTTAATGACAAATAATGCGAAATTAAAAACTATTATGGCCCAAACAAAACTATTACACTAAACACCACGTATAACACAAGAGTGTAGCCGAATTCTTCGTGAAGGGCTCTGGACTAACTCCTCTAGATTCCCCTTGAATGGGTTGAGGTGCCGCGTTGGCTCTCTTGGTTGAATACAAGTGTTAGCAAACAATTCCCAAGCAATATATCAATATAAGCGCAAAAGTATATCAAGCATATAATGATTAACACAATAATTGAATGCAAGATATAAACAAGAGACAAAGAGAGAGAGAGAGAGAGAGAGAGAGAGAGTGAGCAATCGCAAACAGAAGAGATTCGTTTCGAGGTTCGAGCACACTTGCTCTACATCCCCGCCTTCGACACACGAAGGATTTCCACTATGTACGATCCCAATGGATCACTCCTCGGTGCCGCAACACCTACAAGCCCTCGGACTCTCTAGTCCCGTACACACCGCGAGCCCCACAAGCTCGTCGAGGCCGCACCTTAAACAAGAGTTCACACACGAACTCTAAACAACGCGAACACACTTGTCCGCCTCCTCAAAGCAGAAGAAAAGATCTCTTGGTGATCTAAACACTTTGATCACCAATAAACACTCTCACAATAACACTCCCTATAGGTAGATATAGCAATGGATACCTCAAGTGTTGTGTGAGAAAACAAGGAAAGAGATGGTGGAGGAAAACTCAAGAAAATCTCTTTTAACACTCTTGATAAAAACTCTCCTTTTGATTGGAAGTATTAGCTCTCAATTTAGTGGAGAAAAACTCTTTTAAAGAAGTGGGAAAAACTGGCTCAAAGTCCACTAAAAATCTTCTTGAAAAATAATGCCCAAACCCCCAATTTATAGGCTCAAAAAAACTAGCCGTTGGGGTCTGTCAGATTTGTCGGTCGACCGTCCGGTCGACTGGCCAACGGTCAGATTTCTGACGTTGTGCTATCGGTCGACCGGCCGGTCGACCGATAAAGGATACAGAGAGCACAGCTCTCTGTCCGGTCGACCGGTCGGTCGACCGGGGCTTTTCCAGAGAGCAGAGCTTTCCGGACGGTCGACCGGGTCGGTCAACCGGCCACCTGTCAGAACTAGGCGTGCACGTCTGTGCACGTCGGTCGACCGCCTTCAGAACTCGGTCGACTGCTGAAGCCTGGAAACAGAAATTCAGGGATTTAAAAGTTGGTCTTTTTAGTTGAAATAAAATCCCATAAAATTACAGAAAATCTACAAAAATAGTTTTACTAATATATTTTGATAAACAAACATGCTTGCACAAAATCAAGGCATGTTACAAATAATTTGGACTATTTTTGTAACTAAAAAAATATGGCTCAAACTAAAAACAGCATTTTTCAAAATGATTTTTCCAAAACTTGTTTTTCCAAAACTTCACCAAATACAAAAACAAGATATTTAAACTCTATTAAGGCATAGTGTGTATGGATATGATCCACTAAACAAACATTGTGAAATATCTATATTTTTGACATTAAGCACTAAATATGGTTTTGGTTAAAACATATAAACTTGAATACCAAAAACCAAACTAATATTTTCTAAGATAGAAATTCTTTTGTAAAGACTTAAACTTAATCAAGAGTGTGTGTGTGTGTGTGTATACTTGAGCAATCCACCAACTATTCTATCATTTACATTTTATCTAAAAACAAAATCTTATACCTAGACATAAGTCTTCATCTTCTTAAAGTCTTCACTTGAAGGCTTCTCATCTTCTTGACTTGGTCCAAACACCGTGCTAGCTCCAAAACTTGACTTTAAATTCTTTGTTGAAGTTGCACACCTACTAAGATCTTGATCATAGAATCTATAACTAATTAAACACAAAATCATTAGTACTATAACTACATGAGTTAATCATCATCAAAACTAGAGTGATGGGCCTTTGGGCCAACATTATCCAAACAACAATCACCTCTCACTAGGGGATAAGGCTCAAAGCAAACACTCCAACAATCACCTCTACACTTAGAGGGATACCAACCAAACCAAACACAACCTCCACAATCACCTCTACACAGAGGGATAACACAAAGCAAAGAAGGTTACAACTCTTAGTGGTCTCAAAAACCACAAACTAATTTTCCTCACAAAACAATGATCCTATAGATAGGATAAATATGATAGCTCAAGTGTGAGAAAATAAAGAGTTTGAAAATTAAATCACAAAGAAAAACTCTTGAGAAAAATTTTCGATAGAAATATAAATGAGGATCAAAATCAATTCCCAAAGACTATCTTTTTCTTTGAATTTTTCAACCCTTTAAAACAAATAAAGATAAAATTTTTAAGCCCAAAAACTCTTGAAAATTTGTTGCTAAAACACTTAAGAAGATGGAAAAATTTTGCTCTAAAAAAACTATATGAAAATCAGCTCAAGAGATGGGTATTTATACCCTCTCAAAAATCTGCTCGTTGGCAGTCTGGAAAGGGCAAAATTGCCCCTCCGGTAGACCGCCAGGTCGACTGGCCAACGGTCATTTTTATGACTGTTGTGCCTCTGGTCGACCTCACGATCGACCGCCCGGTCGACCGGCCCCCACCCGAGAGTGGGGTGCTTTCAGTCGATCGACCGCGCGGTCGATCGGCCGAATAGGCTGGCCTTTATGTACGTCCCGTGTACATCGGTCGACCGTAACGGTCGACCGACTCCTGATCTGGTCGACAGTTCGGTCAACCGCCAGTGCAGTCAGGTTAGGATTTTGGGTATTGAAAACTTATTTTTTAACTTCAATTAAATCCCATAAAATCACATAAATTTCACAAAAATAAGTTCTTATAAGATCTTTGAAGTCCAAATATGTGTGACAAAAATTCAACACATTATAAACAATTTGAACTATTTTTGTGATATGGAAATTAAGCTTTAAACCAAAATCTGTATTTTCCAAAACTTAGATTTTTGAAAGGAAAAATCGTTTTCTCCAAAACTCATATGGATATAAAAACATGATATTGAAACAACTTTGAAGCGTATTGTATGTGGATAGAATCCAATATACATGTAAAGATATCTATCTATGTTTTTGACATGAAATCCAAAAATCAGTTAAACTGAAAACCAAAACCAATAAACTTGAAACTTGTGTGTGTATGTGAACTTGAGCATATCAACACTATCTAATCTTTACACAAGATCTAAACAATCATAAACTAAATAAACTGAGGTCTTCTTGTAGAGCTCCTTCTCCAAGTCGACTCGATCCAAACACGATCTAACGAGCTTGACTCCAATCGAGTGCTAGATGCGATCTTGAAGCGCGAGCTCTTGAATCCATATATGTAAGCTCCAAAATTCTTTTGTTGAAGCTAAACACCTACTAATATCTTGGTTAAGTATCTGAAACTAAACATCACAAGATTATTAGTAAACTATAACTACATGAGTTAATCATCATCAAAACTAGAGTGGAAGGCCTCTGGGCCAACATATAGTTCTTTCTTTTACATTCTTATCATTAGAATTTAGTAATAATTATATGAGCTTTGATAATAAGAGCCCAAATGCAATGTAAAAGTGTTAGAATATGAAATTTTCAGTTCACATTGAGGTTAGGGTCTTTTTCTTCTTTCTAATTTAGGTATTAGATATTTGAGATTATGATATTAGAGGATGATAATATAATGGTGATTAAAAAGTACAGTAAATGATGAAAATATATGGGCTTAACTGGAAAAAACTAAAAAAATCGAACCGAGTCGGTTCAGTTCGGTTCGATTCCAAAGTCTAGTCGGTTCAATTTTGCAAAAATTAGAAAAAACCAAACCGAACAGACCGATGCTCACCCCAAGTCAAAAGTCCTTTTGTTTCCTTATAGGTGCAAAAAATATATATCTATCTATATTTATATTTATTTTTTGTTAATCCGAATACAAATATAGATCCTAATGTTTTATGATCATGAAAATTGTTCTCATGTTTAATAAAATTAAAAGAAAATAGATACAATATGCATATTTATAGAAACAGATATGGTTACGTTAAATAGTTTTAAATATATAATTATTTATGAGAAGTAATCAAATGAGGATGTGGTGTTGCTAATATTTTTGTAGGCTGTCTAAAAATACTAAAAGACAAGCCATTAAAAAGTAGAATTCCAAGTCCTAGACGCAAGGCTAATATCAGCCAGCGCTGCGGCGCAAGGGTCCGAACCCGCGTCTCAGTATCAAGGCGCGAGGCTAGACACCCGCGTCTCAGCATCAAGGCGCGAGGGTCCAAACCCGCGTCTCAGTATCAAGGGGCGAGGCTAGACACCCGCGTCTCAGCATCAAGGCGCGAGGGTCCAAACCCGCGTCTCAGTATCAAAGCGCGAGGCTAGACACCCTCGTCTCAGTATCAAGGCGCAAGGATAGACACCCGCGTCTCAGTATCAAGGCGCGAGGCTAGACACCCGCGTCTCAGCATCAAGGCGCGAGGGTCCAAACCCGCGTCTCAGTATCAAGGCGCGAGGCTAGACACCCGCGTCTCAGCATCAAGGCGCAAGGATCCAGACCCGCGTCTCAGCATCAAGGCGCGAGGGTCGAAACCCGCGCCTCGGTTATAACTGCCCTGGTTATGGGGCCAGTCACCGCCCACATAACGGGGAAGTTAGCCCCCATTGTGGAGTATTTTTAGGGGGCACGTTCACCCCTGAAACCTCTATAAATAGCCCCGTCGCTATGAGAGAACAACAAGGAGAGTCACAGACGAAGACAGAGAGAGACACACAGAGAGAGTTCAGCTCTTTAGCTAACTTGCTGCGTACAAGTTACTCTTTGCCTACCATCTCTTCGAGTGTTTTGGTCGACAGAGCTGTGTTACTCCGTTTACCCCCGAAGAGAGGATCCCCTGAAAATTTTGACGTTCACTCGGTCAACGGAGAACAAGATTCACTCTCCACCGCTACTTGAAGAACCCAGCATTAAACAAAGGGGAGATTCAAGACCCAATATCTCCCCTCCCTTGTAACTGGAATATCAGTGTCCGTTGTAATTTTTCATTTGATTCAAGGAAATTTTACTTCGACCTCCGACACTAAGTTTTCCGGCGCGTACAAGAGATGGCGACTCCGCTGGGGACGACATTTGTCACTGATGAGCAAATCGTAGCGCAAGGTGACGTCCTTCGTAAGGGGAAGATGGTCGAATCGCTTGTCGTTGAGTTCGACCAAGCAAAGTACGAAGAGTTTCTCTCTTCCGGCTCTAAGAGCCCAAAGACCCGCGTCTGCCGCAGGGTCTCTACGGGAAATTGCCCCGAGACCCACTCTGTGACTCTCTCCGGCCCAGCTATTGTGGCCAATCGCACCAAGCATGACACACGCGTCAACGTCTCTCAGGAGACCCGCGTGGTCTCAGGCGCGGCTGCTGAGAAGAAAGTTGTGGCCAAAAACGCCAAGCGTGACACACGCGTCAACGTCTCTCAAGAGACCCGCGTGGTCAAAGGTATCCAGCCTTGCCCTCAGCACCAGGTCGTCGTTGGTTTCTCTCCACCTCCACGACGCAACCGCAACGCTGAACGACGACAGCGAAGGCGTGCGCGACAACTGCAAGTTGGAACAGCTGATTGTCCAACTAAGGCGGGCCGCGCAGTTCAAACCAGTGTCTCTGCTGCGCCACACCCAGCACGCGAAGTTCGCGTTTGGCGGCCCAAACGCGAGACTTCCCAAGTTAGCTCTTCTGAAGCCCTACTCTCCAGACACCAAGGCGGAACTGACACGCCTTGTCAAGTACAAGGGGTACGCGCCTTTAGGCGTAGGGCCCAGCAGCCCACTCTCTCTCGAGCGTCCCAGTCCCGACGCGTCGAGCAGTAACGCGACAGTCGCGTCTCTTCTCAGCAAAAACGCCAGACGCGCGTCCTAAAACCGCGATGCGAGAATTGCGTCCTCGAGCCTTGCGTCCAAGCCGCACAGCGCAAGGATGCCTTTCGCCCTCGAAGTTGCGAGGCTAATCTCTTTGATCCTCCTCCCACGGATCTGAGAGATTATCTGACAAAGAAAAGAAGTGCTCATCAAGCCACTTCATCATGTTGCTGCCAACGGCTCATCTCTATGCTCTCTGAGTGCCGTCGCGGTTCAGGCGTAAACCAGTAGTTTTTAATCAGACAGCTGACCCTGATTCCCCCGTCAGCTAAAAGAAGGCGCTCCCACAGAAGGAGAGTCTTCTCTGACGTTGAGTACCCAGAGCTCACTGCGAATATGACGAGCAGGAGCAGGGGAAAACAACCTGCAGTCAGTTCGGATGAGTCCGACTCTGAACCGGAAGGGGTGTACCAACACACTCGCACCCGGACTGGGGCCATTCCCCCAATTGACTACAATGCCCTAGCCCAAGGCATCAAAGTGAATGATTCTCATTCTGTCGTAGCGGAATCGCGGGCTTCGAACTCTTTCGTTGAGAAGGAGGCCTTCGCGTACATGATAGGCACTCCTGAGGAGACGGCTAGACGCTTAGAACAGCAAGCCCAGATCTAGAAGGCACAACTTGATATGATTCTTACTCAACAGGAATCTATTGATTCCCTCAAGCAGATGCTTGCACAGTTGCTTGAAGACAGGAGGAAATCTCCCCCTAAAAAGTCGAAGGGTAAAGGGAAAGAGGGAGAAAGCTCATCTTCCGAACCCTCTGAAGAGAGGCAACGATCTACTTCTAGTTCATCTAAATCCTCGTCACAAGGAAAAGGCGACCGAGACCAGGGAAAGGCTCATGCTAAAAGAATGAGTCAATTGGAGCAACGCCTCGAGGCCCTTGCCAATCGGAAAGACCTCCAAGAAGCAGGAGTGGTCCGGCCCTATCCGGTTGAATGGGACCTGGTCCCGTACCCTTCCAAGTTCAAGGCTCCAACCCTTCAAGCATTCGATGGGAAAGGGTCACCCAACCAACACATCTACTACTTTAAATCCCAAACAGGGAATGTAGTAGATAATGACGCTATCCTGGCGCGTTTGTTCATTGGCACCCTGAAAGGGCTTGCCTTTGAATGGTTCATGAAGCTCCCAGAAGGCTCCATCAAAAACTGGGGTGATCTGGAGAAGCTTTTCTTAACGCGCTTCTTCGAAGATGACTCGGAAGTCACGATGCCCACCCTTTTGGCTACTAAACAGCGAAAGGGAGAGTCCGTCAAATCTTTCGTGGAAAGATTTCGGACGTGGCACTCCGGTGTCCGAGCGGCATGACCCAGGTCACCCTGGTGGAAACATGCCGCCACAATCTACAAACCTCACTCCTTGCTCAAATAAGAGTTGCTGAAAGCCGCACCTGGAAACAATTATTCCAACAAGGTGAACAGGCTGAGGAGATTGTTGCCCGCGTCAGAGCGAAAGAGGGTAAACCCAGGCCGAAAAGGTCAACAAGGCATGTGCCAGACGTATCCCTCCAAACGAAGCGGAAGGATAACTTGGCAACGGAGACCAAATCTCCCACCAAACCTCAACCGGTCAAGGCGAGTGGCTCTTCAAGCCAACCACGCGCCAACAAGCAATATTCCTTCAAGGATGAGCATGTCGATTCGCTCTTTAAACTACTCAACAAGAGCAACCGACTGAAGCTCCCTGAAGTTAGGCGTCCCGAGGAAGTCGGTAAAACCGACAATCCCACTTATTGCTTGTATCACAGGATGCTGGGACACCCTACCAAAAGCTGCTACGTCTTCAAGGACATCCTTCAGGCTCTGATTGACGCGGAGGTATTAAAGCTCCGACCAGAGCAGAAGAAGGTGACGGCCAACATGACGTCGGTTCTCTAGTTCGGAAGACAACCCCCAACACCGTCGGGGGTGATCCCTGTTCCAAAAGGAGAACTGAGGATGGTCAACACAGACCCTCATCAGCAGCAAGAGAAAGGCCTGATACCCGTCCCTACACCTCGAGGGGAAACTATGTGGGTCCACCCTGACCTTGTTGGCAGCCAGCAATGGACTACTGTGACCAACAGGAAATCCAAAGGCAAGGCAAACGCTACATCCTGCAATGTGGTGTGTGCCTCTTCTCGAGAAGCGGAGACCGATGTTCCCTCGCTAACTGACTCAGAAAAGGAGACAATAGTTCTGGCCGCAGAACCCAGTCGACTGATGGCAGGAACCCGTTCAGGACAGCCGTACTTGAAGCAGTATGGCGAAATGGCGGTAACCCCTTCACAACCAGCTGTAGAGCCAACCAAGCCCTCCACAAAATAACCTATGGAGAAACAGAAAGAAACTCGGTTTTCTCGAGTTCTTTCGAAAGGTATAGCGGAAGGATCCACGACACCTTACCGCTTTGATGTCCTGGCTCAACTAGCCAACATCCCGGCACGGATTACTCTTTACGAGCTTCTTAGACTATCAAAGTCGACCAGAGAAGCTCTACAAGAGGCGCTGGCAAATGTTGAGGTTTTCATGACCCAGGTGCCAAAGGAAGAAGATGCAGAGGATTGCCTCCACACCTCCCAAAATGCCCCCTGCATTACCTTCACAACAGACGATATGCAAGTCAAAGGGAAGCATGATCGACCCCTGTACTTCACCGGGTATATCGGATCATCTGAGGTGAATCGCATTCAGGTAGATCCAGGGTCCGCATTGAGCATCATGCCTCGCCGGGTCATGCAACATCTGGGCATTCCTACCCATCGTTTGAGCCCTACCCAGACGACCATTTACGGGTTCAATGCTAATGGAACCCGTCTGATGGGGAAGATCGAGCTCAAATGTCAGATCGGGAGCCTTAAGTCGGAAGTAACATGCTACGTCATCGATGCTGACACTTCCTATAACCTACTATTGGGACGACCATGGATTCACCGCAACTCCATCGTTCCCTCCACTCTCCACCAAGTCATGAAATACATTGACGGGAGTGGAAAGGTGCAAACGTTGATTGCCGAAAGGCATCCGTTTAAAGGGGTCAAAAATTATTTCACGGACTCCCTCCTATATCAGGATCCTGTGGAGACAAATGAAGCTCCGCAACCAGAGGAGCCAGACTCTGGTAATGAGGCCAACACTGAGCCCGAAAAAGAAGAGTGCCTGTGGGAATTGGAACCACTTGTAAAGAGCACTGATAAACTCGACGTTGATAATACCACCGACGATGTAGGCGGTTGGTACATTAATGAAGAATTAGATTTAGCGTACCTTTCTGTGTTTGCTTCTGATTCAGTACCGTCAGACACTAGCACTGAAGCAGATGACGATCTCTGGTCGACAATGGATGCTTTGGCGTCGTTGCATGTACCTGTGAGATCGTCCTTCGAGACATACCAAGATAATGATAATGCGCAAGAATCTATATTTATGGTTCCAGCCAGACGGAAAGGTCAAAAACTAATTCTTTTTGGGCGAATCTCGTCTGAACCAACGGCCCGCGAAGAATCGGAAGGCGAGGAGGAATCCCCTCAGTTCGGTCATTATGAACCAAAAGCACTCAGAATGATGAAATGCATGGGGTATGACCTAACAAGCAGACCCAGGTTAAACTTCGGCAAAGGAAGGAGAACGCTCCTTCGATCCTTTGTGCCAAAAGGAAAGGCCCCCGATTATTATCATCGGACGCGCCGGGGGTTGGGCTATGTATCAACTCCGGCTCCGTCAGCCTCTAATTCTGAAGAGTCATCAGGCCATAAATACTCTTCAGGCACGTCATCATGGGAGTCAGATGTCAGTCTCGACAACATCTTCGGAGAACTTTCGGTGAACATGGTTTCAACAAGCCACCTGGAAGACGGAGATGAAGAAATGATCCAATCTGATACAGATCCTTGGATCAAACATTTAAATACTCTTTGGGACACCCGCTTTGAACAGCGTGAGCCGCCCATAGAAGACAAGGTTGTTCAGATCAATCTGAGAGATGAGGCCAATCCTAAACCCATCTTCATAAGTGATGACCTGTCACCTTCGGAGAAAGAGAATCTAATATCTCTTGTACAAGAGTATATAGACGTCTTCGCCTGGAATTACGAGGACATGCCTGGACTTGATCCTCAAGTGGTTATGCACCGCCTCAACATCAATTCGGACGTAAAGCCTGTCAAACAACAGCAGCGACGGTTCCGTCCAGAAATAATGGAGGCAATTCAATCAGAAGTCAGAAAGCTTATCGATTCTGGCTTCATCAGGGAAGAACAGCATCCCGACTGGGTAGCCAACTGTTTTCCATTAATTTGAAAAGGGGAAAACTTACAAATAAAAGTTTGAGGAGCTAAATTACAAGTATTCTCAAAAGATTACAAGTAGATCTCCTCAGAGATTCTGGGAAAATGTGCCGATAGGAGTCTGGTCAGCGCGCGACCACTTTGTCCCTTTGACGATGCGAGCGAAGAGATTCCCTTCTCGCCTGGTTCCGGGAATCAGAGAATAGAGGATTGGTAGAACCCTCTTGCTACTTCTCAAAAGACCGCCTTTTGTGAGGAATTCCTTCTCGCCTGGTTCCGGAGATTCCTTGAGGAAAAGGGGTTGTTAGGGTATCACCACCCTGAAGAGAGAAGTATTTCTCTTGAAGATCTCTGAATTAGAGATTGCACGGCGCGTTGGTGAAGAAGCCTCTGCTTGTAGAGTCGATCCTCTTTTCTCCTCTCTTTCTCTGCAATTCCAGAAGATGCAGCGCGCTCTCGGAAAGCAGCCGATCTCCCTCCCTTGTGCCCCTGGCGGGCTATTTATAGGGAGGGCAAGGGTATAATCGTCCCCTTGAAGATATGGAAACAGATTGAACCGAATCTGTTTGAATCTGGAAAGTAACCTTGCTGCGAGGCTAGAATAGCTTCTGCGGAGCTAGAAAATGGTAAGTCGGTTGATCTTTCCGATTTGTTATGATCCTTTCCATATCGTTGGAGGATTCCCTCTGATCCTCTTACTCGTTTCAAGAGAGTTAAGAGATTGCGGCAATCACCTGCCATATTTGGTCTCTAATTAGATTTGATCAGATTGGATCCGATCTCATCCGGAGATTTGATTGGTCAAAGGTTGACCATAGCAGACCAATAGCGGAGCTGCCCGCTTTGAAGCTCATAGCAGAGCTAGAGGCAATTCCTGGCGAAGTCTGAAAAGAGGCTTTTCGGCGAAGCTGTCAGTTAGCTTCCTGGCGATGCTCTGGACGATGTTAGCCTCGCAGGCGAGGCTATCTCCTTGGGCTAATGTAATGCTAAATGCTAGCATTTTAGACCTGCTGAGGTCTGTTTAGAAACAATCCGGGTTCACTGTTCTGCTTGCTGGATCAGTGGAGTCCAAGCTGCTTCCTTGTCCCTTGGAGGGTGGGTGAAAACTGGTCTTCAGCTCGTCTGTCGCTAGACATTGTTCGGACCAATGAGAATCTTATCTTTTTTAAGTGTCAACAAGACCCCCTTCAAAGTTTTCGAAAGTCTGCAATAGCCCAGACTTCGAAACACTTTGAACTGCTGTGATCGGTGGATGAAGTATGAACATCGCCATGATGGTTGAGTTCAGCTTCGCTTTCAATCCTGCTTTGGGATGAATTCGCCGAAGAATTGTGCAGATCCGCGAGTCGCTTCGCGTTTGCGTGCGGGTAGCTCCGCATCTGGATAAGTCCGCTTTGGAACTCTTCTTGCTTTTCCGAGACCAACCGCCGTGGGTCGATTACGAGGAGGATTACTCCTTCTCTTGCGCTGATCGAGAGAGATACTCTCCGATTTGCACGTTTTCAAGGGAGGATACTCCCTTTCTTCAAGGCGTCATGAGTGCCTTTTATGAGGGAGACGTTTTCTTCCCTTGTACGGTTCCAATGGAAACCGTCCCTGTTATCAAGGTGTAATGAATGCCTTAAATGCGCTCGTGCTTCTACGCTTGAGGTGGTTGCGCTCAGGCCATGGGGCCTATAAATAGGACGTTTGAGGTCCTCTGAAGAGAAGTGCCTTGCCTTTCTTCTTCTCTTCTCTTAGTTGAGAGAGATACTCAGATCTCTGAATTAGTGGGAAAGCCCACTCTGGTTGTTTAACCGGCCAAGGACCAGTAAGTCTTGATCATTCAAAGACTTCACCGCATTTAGGGAATTCATCTCCCTTGATTTAGCTTTGACAGCTTGCTTCAGGGATTAACTTCCCTTGTTCTTCACCTTGCAATTGGCTGCTGCGGAGGAGGATCTCATCATAGCTTTCTGCGAAGCTATCGCCTTGACTTGATCAGAAAGAGATCATTGCTTGTTAAGTCCGCTACGCAAGCAGGACTTGGGACTTGGCCTCTTCAATAGTTGAGCCAGTCTTGCCATATTGGTGAGGTTGAGACTGCACAAGATCAGTCTGACTTTGCCATATAGGCGAGGCTAGGACTTGGCGTTTGCTGAGCCAGCCCATGGTTGCTGTGCAGGCGGGGCTTATCCTCTGCTTTTGACTGAAGTCGGATTGCTTTGCCGCCGAAGAATCTGACTTAGTATTTTTACAGCTTTTTTCTGTGCTTGACTGCTAATTTGCTCCAATTTGGCTTGCAGTGAACTATGCTTGCTAGTCTGGTAACTTGATGGAAGAAGCCATAAAATTGCCTTGTGCTTCCCCGGTTGAAGCTTTATTTTTAAGCAGGAGGAACAATTCGGGGCAGCGGGTGCGCGTCCCAGAGGCTGTTGGCAAGCTCTTATCCAAGATGATTCGTTCTGAGGTGAGGCTGGCTGCCGCTTTTACCGGAGGTGATCCGCTTCAAGATCATGGGCGTCGCCTGTGGAATCGTCGACATTGTTGCCGACTTTCAACTTTGGTGGCCTTTGATGGCGATCCACTTCGGGAAAGTGGGCATCGCGCCTGTTAGATCACTGGTATCACTGCCGATTCCCATTATACGTGATCTATCGTGTTGGCGGCGATAGGTTTTTATTGCCAGGCTTCAACAAAAATGGCCTGGCAAGATCTGCCATTTTTGTGGAGAAAAATGACCGTGTCCTTGCGGCACCACTGATTACGGCCTTGTGCAGGAAGAAGGCCTTTCCTGTCCCGTTGATCTGGCTTGGTAGCAGATAAAACCGCTTGTATGCCTCAAATGATCCTGTTGGGCAATTGAGTGTGTTGTATGAAACACTACTTTGATGTAATATCAATGTACCCTTGCTTTTGAATCAATGAAAGTTCATCTTCTAATCATCTGGTTTGCTTGCTTTCATTGAGAGTTTGGCCATAGCTAGGCTAAACTGTGTGCGGAGCTAAGGACATAGTCCTTTCTTTGACTGATCTTCGCGAGACTGGCATGTCCCGTGAGCAGCACCTTTTTAGAGGACTAAGGTAAACCTCTTGGCGAAGTCCTTGAAGGATTGTGCGAAGTCCGCACTTTGCTCCAGTGCGAAGTTAACCCTTAGTGGGGTTGAACCGTCGCTCTTTGGGAAAGCGCCTCAGGCGCTTCGGGCACTGTTTCGAATTAATTCGAAACGGCGGCGTGTGCCCTTTTTCAAGGCCTTGATTTAGGCGCTGATTGGCCTATAAAAGCCCGATCGGGCTGAACAGAAAAAGATCTCCTTTTTTCAGAGAATTTCTGTCTTTTCCTCTCCTTCCTCCTTCTTTGCTTCAGAGTTCTTTGAGAACCCTTGCATTTCTTCGATGGCGCCCAAAAGACGAGCGAGAAAGGAAGCAGCGACTTCTGCAGCAGAGGGCCTTCATCCTCCGGTCATTGAGCGACCTGTCACTGGTAAGAGACTCTTCTCCCAGATCAGAGATGGTGATCTTCCTCCTTTGGAGTCGGTATCTGGCCATCAGGACGATCGAATATGATCCGTCCTTATCAGGGAACTCGTTTCCCTTTAACTTTCCTATTTTGCTTGCACCAGGGAAGTTAAGAACTGAACAGTTCTTCTTTGGGCTTTCGCACGAAGCCATAACTTGGGCCATCTCCGTCCTGTTTGAGGAACAGGACTTGAATAAGTCCTTTCAGTCATGATGACTTTTGACCATAATGCCCTCGGGGCTATACCACTTCCTGCTTAAGCGAAGTTGGTGCTTTGGATGTCTTCCTGCGAAGATGCAGTTTCATCCACGAGATCAAGCTTCATCGAAGCTATTGCCTTGCTGGCCTCGCTCGCTGAGCGAGGCTATGCCTTAGTGAATTCTCGTGTTTTCATATCCACTTGATTGATGAACTAATCATAGCTCATTTCTGTCTTTGCAGTGCATTACGCCTCCGGTATTCAGAGCAGTTTGTTCGGGCTAACCAGTCGAGTAGGTGGTAGCCTCAGCCTGCAGTTCCATGGAGAGGCTTCTTTGTTTAGTGAGCGGAGTTCCCTTGTCCGGGATACACTCATCCAAGGCGGTCTCCCGCAGACCACCCGGAGTATCTTGACCACGGCTCCTCTTGAGGATGTCGATCGTCAGACTTACAGAAAGCCTGAGTTCATGTTCGGGGATGCCGCGCCTGATCCCGATCGCCAGTTGCAGGCCGGCGAAGGACAGTGGATCTTTCAATTGGACGGCGAGAAATCTTATCTTCCGTCCACTAAGCGACACTTCCCTTTGTCTTCCTTTGCTGCTGTGACTCAGGCTCGGAAGATGGCGTGGGGCGTGAGCCGAAGCGCTGAATCCGTCCATGTTGGGAGGTTGTCATATCAGTCGGCTGCTCAAGGGCGGGGCCTCCTCTCAGCATAATGGGGCTATACCCTGGGAAGGTATCGCGGGAACTTCCCGTGGGAGAGAATCCGGCTGTGGTGCAGACTTTTGGCACCCAGTTCTGCGCAGTTGACGGGAACTACCCCGCCACTGACTTCAGGACTCCTGGTTGGGTTCATCCTCCTAAGACATGGTGGACGGAGTTGACCAACTACATCCTCGATTACTTCACAGAGGACTTGGAGAGGTTAAACCTCCATGAGGCCGTCAGGGCGACCTGCTACGGCATTGAGATGAAGGTGGCGTGCTTCTACGCTATCCTTGAGTTATATTGCCCAGCTTCGGGGACCTTCTTCACCCCGGTTGGTGAGTTGGGTATGGCTCTGCATGAGATGCGGGAAATCTCGGCCTTGCCTTTTGGGTCTCTTCCGTACGAAGAGTACTTTCCCTGTGAAGCAGAGTTGGCTCTGTTGGAGAAGCAGGAGCCTGCTTTGCTCGAGACTTATCGAGAACTGATGTGTCACTTGCACATTTGTTCCAGCATCCACACTGGTGGCAAGGGTAGCTCGAAGAGCTTAAAGAGCTGGGGGAGCTATCTGTTCCCGGACATGAAGAGTGCGCCTGAAGCAGCTCATTGCGGAGTTACTGAAGGGGACATCTTGGCACGGATGGAGGCGCATGCTAAAAAGGACATCGTCGTGACAGAAGATGATGGTCCTTTTGAGGAAGGTGATGTCCTTCGGAGCTTTCACCACCAGGCTCGTCGGCCTATGTCTCGGAAAGCGCTGCTGGCCGGTTTCTTAACCATCTGGTTAAAGAAATGTGTGGTGCCGTCTTCCTCGGGTGACATTGTCCACCCGAATGTTCTGCTACCGGCCGTTCGCTTGGTCCATGGCCACCGTCTGGGTCTTCTCCCGGCTATGGTGTGATGTATCCAGAGGGGTCTCCGTGCACTGACGGAGGCTTTCTGCAGACCAACGGCGTCGAGGAGAGGAAAGGGTGCCGTCCTGCCCTGTGACGGACCCAATCCTAGGGTAGGTTTGCCTTATACCTACTTGATGGCGTGGTTCGCCTTGCACTGCCCTGCTCTTATTGGAGCTGGGGCGGACCCTCCACAGGGTGTTCGAACGGCACTTCTCCGCCGTTTCGAAGGCTGTTCGTGGCAGAAGACTTACGTGGCCGAGGCTCGTAAGTTAGTGCGTCGTTATGACGCCTATAGCCTGTTCCGTTGTTTTCCTTGCATTCGGGATGCAGGATACAACGAGGAATTCTGCGATGATGAGTCGGGGCGGTCTCCCATGAGTCGGGGTATTTTCGAGTGGCTGGTCAGCATCCGGCCCTCGCATTTGCTGTTCAGGAGCAGGGATACCTGCTACCTGGAACCCTACGTCCCGAGCCGGTTTGCCCGCCAATTTGGGTACGACCAGCTGTACGTGGGCAATCCGAATCCGGACTTGGCTTTCATGGGGAGCCTCATTGATGGGGCTCGTGCCTGGCGGTTCTTTACTGCGGATGGCACTGGGGCGTGGCTACGCACGCCGTTGAGGGATCCTGGTCTTCGGACGACCCTGTGCTTCTGCCAATGGTATACGGCTTCGAACTCCACGCCTCCTGGATTCAATGCCAACAGTTCGGGTGTGAGGTTGATCTCTCATCGGATGTGGCAGAAGACCTCTGAGAAAAAGGAGGGCAAACGAGTCCGTGTCCCTGGCATAGAGGAGTTCATTGCTGTGGATGATAGCGAGGCTTCTGATGCAGGGAGCCCTCGCTTTGAGGCAGGGATAGGAGCTGATGTCCGTGAAGCTGGCACTTGTGAAGCCGGCTCTGGCGTGGTGGGGGCAGCTCCCCCACGACATGTGGAAGAATTGGAAGAAGAGGATTCTGATGTCCACTTCAAGAGGAAGCGTGGGAGTGGATCCCGTAGGAAGTCGTCGGCGAAGAAGCCTCGTCGCCAGGCTCCTACACTTGTGGTAGAGGGCGAACCTTCTGCTGCGCTTCCCTCTGCTGCTCCATTAGTGGCTGAGCCGTCGGTTGCTGAACCGACTACTGGTAAGATTGACCCCATCCGTATGATGCGCCATTGATGTATCCACAGTAACACCTCATTTGCTTCTTGTTGCAGGAACTGAGGCAGTTGGAGAGCAAGGGGAACACTATGATCCCCTGTTCACTTATAGGACTGCAGCCAGCTCTTCTGCTCACTCGCAAGGATCTGGGAGTGGCGCAGCTGATGTCGGTCTATCGGGTGCTGGGACTTCCAGGGGAAGTCCTGTGGCATCAAGCTCTGTTGAGTGGTCCGGCTATTCGCGTCGAGTCCGGTAAGAACTTCCCGATGGGACCCTTGGATTCCGATGCGGCTGACGAGGTGACATCGGCCTTCGGTATGACTACGACCTCTTGGTCTCTTTTTTATTTGCAGCATCTCCTTTTTGACCTTGGTTTTGTTGCAGGTGTTCGTCTTCAAGGTGCATCAGCTTCGAAGGAGCCGGAGGGTTCTCCTAAGGGGTCAGAGGGTGAGTCGAGCGCTTCGACCGCGGCGGATGCTGCTGTGTTGGACGCGCTGTATGGCGACCTCCCCCTTATCAGCCCAAGGCGGCTGAGAAGTCAGGGTTTGTGGGGACGACGGTCCCACAGATGTCTTCACTCCCGAGTGAGATGCCTGTAAGTATGGAGTTGAGGGTGATCACCAACCCTGCTTCTCCATCTCAGGTGGTTGAGCCTGTTGCCCAAGCGGTGGTCATCAGTCCTTCCTCCGCGGTGGCTGATGTGTTGATTTCAATGAGGACTCCGCCGAGATCGCCCTTGGCTTGTCCTGCTGCTGTCAGCGTCTCTGCTGCTTCTCTTGCGATGACGTCGACCAGGCTGGCAGATTATTCCGAGGTTGCCTCCCTACCAGAAATGGCTGAGGCCGAGAATAATTTCATAGGTGACCTGGTCGATAGCTTCTATAACAGTTTGGGGCAGACTATCGGCTTAATCTTGAAGGGCTCGCCTGTGCCATTCTCGAAGCTAAAGGTGATCCTCTCCCGCGGTATTGATTGCATTCGGGACTTTGAGGGGTATCATCAGGCCACTGCTTTGGAACTCCTGGTGGATGGCCTTGAGAAGGACGTGGAGGAGTGGCGCCGTCTTTACCGTTCAGACGCGGCGTCTTTGGCTGATGAACGGCTCGCACATCTTGTTGCCCAAAGGCATGAGGCCCGGCTTGCTGCTCAAGAAGCCGCTAAGGCTATCTCCTCTGACTTGGAATCCTTGGAAACAAGGCAAGCAGAGGTTGGGAGTGCAATTGATGCTTCCACCAGCGCTCTTCTTGATGCTGAAGACAAGATCAGGAGGGCCGAGGAGATGATCAGGAAGGCGAACCTCCTCCTATCCAAGGCCATGCCGGTGCGCCTGGAAGAGACTGCGCGGCTGGAGCAGCTCAGAACTCAAAATGAGGAACTAGCGCCGGCGAAAGTCATCACAGAGGGCAACTTTGGCGGAGGTCGAAGCTCGTCTGGCTCAGGCGGTGGACTTTAATGAGGCTGAGCTGAGGTCACAGGCGCTGGCCCAGGCTGCTGATGACAGGAGAACGAGGCTGGCTTCGCTCGGAGATCGGATTCGATCTTATAATGTGCGCCTTAGGCCATTGTATGTGCTCCTCCATGTATCCCGCCCTTTTGGAATTAATAGAAATTTTTCCTTTTGTCTTGACTTCTGTTGAGTTTCCCGTCCTGTTCTCGCTTGAGAACGTCATCCTTGTTTGTTTGGATAATGAGACATGGCTGTCTGTCGGTTCAGAGGTCGCAATGACATAACCGATTGAGGCGTTGCCAATCTCGAGGTTAGCCCTTTGCGGGGTTGGAAAGGGAGACACCTGCCTTTTGTAAATGTCAGCAGGTATCGAGGTTGAGACTTGGCTATCCGCCAGTTCAGAGGTCGCAATGACATAACTGGTTGAGAAGCCACCAAGCTCCAAAGTGGATGAGACTTGGCTATCTGCCAGTTCAGAGGTCGCAATGACATAACTGGTTGAGAAGCCACCAAGCTCAAAATAGGTGATACTTGTCTTTTGTAAATGTCAACAAGTATCGAGACCTGTCTTTTGTAAATGTCAACAGGGCTCAAGATTGAGACTTAGCTGTCTACTGGTTCAGAGGTCGCAATGACATAACCGATTGAGACGCCACTAAGCTCAAAAACCGATGAGACTTGGCTATCTGCCAGTTCAGAGGTCGCAATGACATAACTGGTTGAGAAGCCACCAAGCTCAAACAGTAGGTGATACTCGTTTTTTGTAAATGTCAACAAGTATCGAGACCTGTCTTTTGTAAATGTCAACAGGGCTCAAGATTGAGACTTAGCTGTCTACTGGTTCAGAGGTCGCAATGACATAACCGATTGAGACGCCACTAAGCTCAATGGTAGATGAGACTTGGCTATCTGCCAGTTCAGAGGTCGCGATGACATAACTGGTTGAGAAGCCACCAAGCTTAAAAAGTAGGTGATACTTGTCTTTTGTAAATGTCAACAAGTATCGAGACCTGTCTTTTGTAAATGTCAACAGGGCTCAAGATTGAGACTTAGCTGTCTACTGGTTCAGAGGTCGCAATGACATAACCGATTAAGACGCCACTAAGCTCAAAAACCGATGAGACTTGGCTATCTGCCAGTTCAGAGGTCGCAATGACATAACTGGTTGAGAAGCCACCAAGCTCAAAAGTCGGATTGAATTTGGAAAAGGTCTCGTCTTCTCGGGGAGAAACGAGGAAATCACTGTCATAGGTTTAATGTTAACGTAACAGCGAAGTTTGTGTGGTCCTACCATTCTATGGATGAGAATTGGTAAGTGACTTTGGAGGTCTCGTTCTCACGAGGAGAAATGAAGAGACTGCTGTCATAGGTTTAATGTTAACGTAACAGCGGAATATGTGGTCCTACCATTCTATGGATGAGAATTGGTAAGTGATTCTGGAGAGGGAATCAAGTGGGAGCAGGTCCCTTGGGATTTTAAGCAAACCCCCAGCTATTAACGGGTTTGATACGCTTGGAAAAAGAGAGAGGCTCTCTTTGTGCGCATTTCGGACGCGCGAATCTCGATCAGAGGTGTGATGTTAACTTGATCGAGAGCAGGATCCTTGATTAAGGATAGTACTTTTTTAAGAATTTGCCATTGATTGGCATCATGAGGAGGTCGCCATCTGCAGTCGTAAGGCGGTATGCTCCGTTTGAATAGACTGTCTCTATTACAAACGGTCCTTCCCATTTAGGCTGAAATTTGCCTTTGGTCTTGTGCGTCATAATCATCGGTCGTCGGACGGCTAAGACCAGGTCTCCTTTCTGGAAGATTCTTTGCTTAACCTTCTTATTGAAGGCTTTTGACATCCGGGCCTGATATTGCTCGATGTGTTGCTGAGCTTGTAGCCGCTTCTCGTCTAGGGCTTCGAGCTCTTGAAGACGCAGGCGATCATTGTCTTCTGAAGTCATTTTAGTAGTCAGGGCTACTCGCAATGATGGCACCTGGATCTCCAATGGAATGACCGCTTCGCACCCATATACCAGGGAGAAAGGCGTATTGCCTGTCGGTGTCCGAACCGTAGTCCGATAGGCCCAAAGGCATTCACCGAGCTTTTCGTCCCAATCTCGCTTGTTCGAGGAGACAAACTTCTTGAGCAACTTGATGATTGTCTTGTTGAATGCTTCTGCTAAGCCATTGGCGGCATGATTGTAAGCTGTTGAAGCCATATTCTGAATTCGGTATTTATCGCAGAACCGATAGAATCCTTGGCTTATGAATTGGGGACCATTGTCGTGGATGATCCGCCTGGGGACACCGAATCGATGGATGACATGGTGTTTGATGAAGCTAACCAGATTGGAGGTTTTGACTTCGGCCAACGGTATGGCTTCTGCCCATTTTGAGAAGTAATCGGTTATTGCCAGGATAAACCGGTGACCTCTTGCCGAAGAGGGGCTGATTGGCCCTACGACATCAATTCCCCACGCTTCAAATGGCCATGAAGCAACAGTAGGGTGGAGCAACTCTGAAGGCTGGTGTATGAAGTCTGCATGGACCTGGCACGCTTTACACCTTCGTGCATATTGGGTGGCGTCGGCTATCATAGTCGGCCAGTAATACCCAAGTCTGTGCAGCCTGTCTTTAAGCTTTGGACCCGGCTGGTGAGCTCCGCAAATGCCATCATGTGCTTCTTTAAGCACTTCCTGTGCCTCTGAATGAGAGAGACAACGGAGGAGGACACCGTCATATGACCGATGATAAAGTGTCTTCAAGGTTGGATCATAGTAGAAACGGAGAGATCTTCGTCTGATGGAAGCCGCTTCTTTAGGATCGTCTGGGAGCAGACCGTGCAGAGCATAATCAATGAGAGGGAAGCGCCAATCCCTCGGTTCGAGATCCATGGAGATATTATGGACCTCTCGGGCTCTTAGCACCTGCTTGGAGCATACAAGATGTCGGGTTGCGACTGTGAGGTGATACTCGGTGTCGGCTGGCAAGGCTAGCGTCGTCGCTAATGCAGCGAGAGCATCCGCTTTGGTATTCTGAGATCGAGACACATGCCCGATGTAAAAGCCTTCAAATAGGCTAGCCAGTTCGATGGCTGTATGATAGTAAGGCACCAAGTCCTCATGGCGGACTTCATATTCGCCTTTTACCTGGCTAATGATTAGCTTTGAATCGCCATAAGCTTCAAGATAGCGTACCCCCATTCCATGGGCGAGCTGGAGGCCAATGAGCAGAGCATTGTATTCCGCTACATTGTTAGAGCATGACTCTGTCAAGGAGAATGTCCTGGGAAGGATATGATCCTGTGGGGAGATGAACACAACCCCCACTCCGGCGATAATCTTGCCTTTGGGACCCATCCGTGATGCTCCGTCGAAGAACATCTGCCACACTTCCTCTATTGAGGTTGCATTAGATTCGAAGACTTCATCAGGGATGTCTTCGTGAAGCTTTGAATGTTCTGAAACTGGATGCGCAGCCAGAACTCTGCAAGGGCTTGACCTTTAACCGCCTTTTGAGGGTAAAGGTCATGTCATATTGGGAAAATAGCAGTGCCCATTTAGCCAATCTTGAGTTCAGTGACCCCGGCTTTGTCATGAGAAGACGTAAAGGGTTCACCCTGGAGATGACATGTATGGTTTGGCCAACCAAATAATGTCGTGTCTTCTGGACAGCGAAGACGAGAGCTAAATACTCTTTCTCGATAGGATTGTAGCGAGATTCCGCTCCTATGAGAGTCCTGCTCAGGTAATAAATGGCTTGCTCATGGCCATTGTTATCCTTTTGAGCAAGGAGGGCGCCGAGGGAATAGTCTAGAGCTTTTACATAAAGCAAGAATGGTTTCCCTGATGTAGGGGCCACTAAGACCGGAGGTTTGGTGAGATACCTCTTAATGTCTTCATAAGCTTCTTGACAAGCTTGGTCCCATACGAAGGCAGTACCCTTTTTCATGAGTCGGGTAAACGGTTGGCAGCGGCCTGATAGATTTGCTATGAATCTTCTGATGTAGGCTAACCTGCCTTGCAAGCCTCTGAGCTCTTTGAGATTCTTCGGCGGATGCATGCCCTGGATGGCTTTGACTTTGTCTGGGTCCAGGTGGATCCCTTTTGATGTGACAATGAACCCGAGGAATTTGCCGCTTGATACCCCTAAAAAGGATTTTGTCGGATTCATTTTCAACTGATGAGCCCGCATTATATCGAACATCGTTCTTAGATCGCGAAGATGTTCATCTTTGTTGCGACTTTTGACGGCAATGTCGTCAACATAGCACTCTACCGTCTTTCGGAGATGATCGCGAAAGATCGTGCTCATCGCCCGCTGATAGGTTGCTCCGGCATTCTTCAATCCGAAGGGCATTACAGTGTAGCAGTATACCCCCAATGGCGTTCGGAAAGAAGTATGCTTCTCGTCGTCGGGATACATCTTGATCTGGTTGTACCCTGCGAAGCCATCCATGAAAGACATTCTTTCGAATCCGCATGTGTTGTCGATCATGACATCAGTGATGGGCAGTGGAAACTCATCTTTAGGACAGGCCGTATTGAGATCACGGTAGTCGATGCAGATCCGTATTTTCCCATTCTTCTTGAGGACGGGGACTATGTTAGCCACCCAATCTGGATGTTGTTCCTCCCGGATGAAGCCACAAGCAATGAGCTTATGAACTTCGGCTTCAATAGCCTCCATGATGTTTGGACGGAACCGACGTTGTTGCTGCTTGACTGGCTTAACGTCGGGCTTGATGTTTAGACGGTGCATAGCGACCTGTGGATCAAGTCCAGGCATGTCTTCGTAGCTCCACGCGAAGACATCTATATACTATTTTACGAGCATCATCAACTTTTCCTTTTCTATAAGTGATAGGCTTTCACTTATGAAAATAGGTTTAGGATGATCTTGACTACCCAAGTTGACCTGTATCACCTTGTCTTCGGTAGGCGGCTCGCGCAGCTCAAACCGCTTCTCCCACTGGAGGCTCAGTTGCTGGGCCCATGATTCCTCATCGGCAACCTCTGCCGGTTCCAACTGACTGCTTGAGGTCATGAGGCTTTCGAACATTCCTCCTATGCTGACATCTGAGTCCCATTCGGAGGATGAGGCCGACTGTGATGGGATCGATCCATCGCCTTTGACTTGAACTGTTGCTGATGATGTGGGTGTGACATACCCTAACCCCCTGCGTGTACTATCGTAGTAATTTGCAGGCTTCCCTTTTGGGACGGAGTTACGCATCAAGCTGCGTCTTCCTTTTCCGAAGTTTAGGCCCGCTCCCTGCTTCAGGTCGTAACCCATTTTCTTCATAATATGGCGCGCTGATGGCGCGTAATGAAAGAACTGTGGAGCATCTGACTCTAAGCTTGAGTCTGCAGCTGCGGGTCTCCACGGTCGGGCTTTGCCGAAGATTATCGGCGACTGACCTTGCCTGGACGGAGGGACTACCAGCGTGGCCCCTTCTATAGCTTCCATAGATGTGCTGGCCACACTTGGCTCATGTACGGGCATATGCAGAGAGCCATCCGTAATGGATTTAATTGACCCGATGCTCGCAGGATAATCAAAAGAAATATTATCATTAATTATCCATTCGCCTTCCTCTTCAGGAGGGATCTTACATCGGGGATCATTAAGGCATGCTACAATTGGTTCGCCAATCAGAATGGCTGGCATGCCTGCTTCGGATTCCGAATCCGCCTCATTGCCACTTTCATCATCGTCCGGCAATGATTCTCCCGGCGTTCCACTAGCCTCTTGATATAGGAGAGCATCAGTGAAGTAGTTTTCCACCCCCTTGAAGGGTTGCTTTTCAGCGAAGACAGTTCGTACTGTCGCATCATCCTCAACATACTTGAAGCACTGATGGAGAGTGGAAGGAACGATCCAGTTGGTATGGATCCATGGTCGTCCCAGTAGCATGTTATATGATGTGTCCGCATCAATGACATAATATGTCACTTCTGACTTCAGGCTTCCGATTCTACAACGGAGCCGAATCTTCCCAAGTGGATGACTGCACCCGGCATTGAAACCGTATATTGTAGTAGTGGTTGCGGATAACCTGTACAGCGGTATGCCGAGGAAATAGAGGAGTCTTTTGGGAATGATGCTGAGCGCGGACCCCGGATCGACTTGTATTCTTTCAATGCAGGTTGAACCGATATATCCGGTGTAGTACAGAGGTCGATCGTGCTTGTTGTCCTTGAGAAGCATGTCTTCCGCTGTGAAGGTAATAGCAGGCACCTTTGATTGTGCGTGATGACACTCTGAGCAGGGAGGCCGCGTCTCATCACCAGGAACCTCGGGCATGCATGTCAGAAAGGACTCTGAGTTGGCTAATGCATCTCCGAGTGCCTCTCTTGTCTCTTTAGAGAGACGAAGGAGCTCGTGTATTGTGATACGAGCCGGGATATTGGCTAAGTGGGCCAATATATCAAAGCGAAAGGGCGTGTCTAGCCCTTGGCCTGGCGGTTTCTTCAACATGTGGTCGAACCGCACCTCCTTAGGCTTTTCCTTTCCTTTAGCTGGAATTGGAGTGAATGCCGGCATTGGTACTGACGTCGTTTGCTGTTGTATCTCGTCAGTAGACTTGTCATACTGCCTTAGATATGACTTTCCCGACCGGGTGCCCGTCTGTTGAGGCGTATCTGCCTGCGCCGTGCAGGCATGCTTTTCTTCTTCTGAATCGCTGAGGGAAGCCGAAGTAAGATCGCCATCATCTGGCAGGACAGAGATGACATTGCAGGACTTGCCTTTTGAGCTGGGCTGCCTTGAACCTTGTTGAATGTCTTGAATGAGATCCGGGTGTATCCACATGACTTCCCCCGTCTCCAGTGTCAAGGGGACAAGACCCTTGTTATGTTGAGTTATGGCTGAAAGATGCTTGACTTCCAACCGCGGCGCAGGGGCTGGATAGGTCCCGACAGGAACTGTGACCTTCTGGGCAGTGCCGAACTCAAGAGTCACCATATTGGCAGTGACTTTCTTCTGCTCCGTCTTCAGTGTGAGGACACCGGCATCAATCAGAGCTTGTACCCGGTCCTTGAGGACATAGCATTTGTCGGTGGAATGGTGAACCATCCTATGGTAGAGACAGTACTTGGGATCATTTGTGCGCCCTATCTCATTAGGACGCCGAGCATCAGGCAGCTTCATCTTATTCCCTTTGTGGAGCAGATGGAAAATTGTGACCACCTGATCGTCTTTGAAGGAGTACTGTTTAGGAGGGAAGTTGGGCTCCTGATTGTTGAAGCCGCTCTTCTTGGCCTTTGACTGCATGTCTCCGGTCAGTTCGACGGACATAATTTCCTTCCCTTTAGCTTGGGAAGACTGCGGGAGATCACCGCGCCCTTTGTTGTTCGCACCCCATTTGCTTCTAGGGACGGATGGCTCGAACTTCTTAGCCGATTTCTCGGCTATCTCTGCTTGTTCAACCAATTCCTTCCAAGTATAGGCCTTGACAGCCCCCATGCGAACTTCTACTTGATCCAAGAAGTTATGTCTGCATGTTTGTAAAAGCATGGGTAATGGCATCCCTGCTGGGCACATCAGAGATAGATTTCTGAACCGCTCAATGTATTCGCGGACAGATTCGCCCTTCCTCTGCACAGTGGAGAGGAGCTTGTCCATAGTCACCTCGGTGTCATCCTCATAGAAGCGAGAGAGGAATCGAGTTTCTAGGTCGACCCAGGAATTGATAGAGCCCGGAGGGAGGCTTCGGAACCAGTCGAACGCCACCCCTTTCAGGGTACCGATGAACAACCTAGCCATGATGGCGTCGTTGCTTAGAACATTACCGGTCTGGGACCAGAAATAGTAGATGTGCTGATTAGGCGAGCTCTTACCATCATACGTATGCAACGTTGGTGGTTTGAACTTTGGCGAATATGGCACCGAATCCCATTCTAGTGGGTAAGGACGGACTGCCCCTACTTTCTTCAGTTCATCCCTCTGAGCCAGGGATGAAATTTGAGCTTGAAGGCCTTTAAGGACTTCGGCATCCAGGGAAGAGCCTCCTTTAGATCTCTCCGTCTTGGGCGGATCATTGCTGAGATGTCCCTCCTCGTCATGATTACTCCCGGTATCATCATTCTGGTTGCTGAGGAGCTGAGCGAGCATCTGTTGAATATTGTCCAGGGCCTCTTGCTGAGTTCTAGAGGTCTGCTCCTGAGCTTCCAAACGCCGACGAAGGTCGTCATTGGCGTTATCGGCCATATTGACCGATGCTTTGTCCGTCCGTACAGAACTGACTGTTGCTGAAGAGGCATACCCACTATCCTCATCTTCTCCATCAGATGATTGGGGTGACCGCCCGAACTGTGGCGAGATCAGGGCCGTTGAGGAAGAAGGCTGCTCATAGTTATAGGGTATCGCGACCCTGGATCTGGTGTTTCGGAAAACACCTTCTTCGCGCACCAAGACTTCGCCTAAGCCTGGGCTATAATCTGGATCTGGGGAGCTGCAGGGGGTGTTGTCAGATGCTCGACTTCCCCTGCGCGGCTCTCGCCCTCTTCCGGTCATGTTGACAGATGCAGAGGGTGGATCTGGTGAGGTGCTCCTTCTGAGATGCTTCATCGGGATGCGCGCAGACAGTCGATCGAAGACTGATTGCCGGTATGGAGAAGTGGCGAGGGTCGATCGTAACCGACACTGCTTTGAATGGACCATCACCAACTGGCATCCACTTCGTTGACAACAGAAGGAAGTGATCTGGAAAGGCTTCAATTTCCGCTTGTCCGCCAAGAATTCTCGCAGGTCAGCCCTGTAGGGGCTTGAACAATCTCGTGTAGAGACTTTCTCGGGGTGCACATAGGACGACGCGTCGTCATCCTTATCCCTGCGGAAAGGATTAGCACCGAATTGTGCTCTGGTTCTAGCCTCGCGGCTGTAAACCCGATGAGTACGCTGAGGTACAATAGCCTTGCTTGTGAGGACGAGGCTAGCAATAGGCATTGCTGCTCTAGGCGACGGTATGATTGCCGTCTTGACTTTATGGTTGGCAGCATTGTTGGCGCGGACAGGCATCTTGCCTTTTTCTTCATAAGAGAGGCGCGGCTTTGGCGTAGCTACGCCTGAAGCTTCAGCAGGAGATTTCTGCTTGGGCTTCCATATCCGCTTCGGCAGAGGATGCTTAGGTTCGCAAGGAACCTGACTAGCCACATGAGAGGCTGTGGGGTGTTGGCAGAATTCTGCCTCTGGTTTCTGATTTGAAACCTTGGCCGTGAAGACCTTCTTGTGCTTCTGTGCTCGAAGCATCAAGCCACCCTCAGAGAGGACTTCTTCAAATCTTCTTTGATCGATCCGGACGACCAGGTTCTCGAAGGTGCAGAACTTGGGCCGTGGGCGTGCTTCCTTGTTGCGCCAAAGGACCACAGCAGGTTTGCGAGGAACCTTTTCTGTCTCCGCAGAGACTGTCCTTGAAGATTTAGCCAGAGAGGATCTGGCTGCACCGGCTTTTCTGAATTCAGAGATAGACCCTAAGGTCTGATCGTCGCATTGCGACACTTGATTCTCGGCAGTGGAGAAATCAATCCCCAGCGGAGTCGCCATCTTGTTTTCCATTAATTTGAAAAGGGGAAAACTTACAAATAAAAGTTTGAGGAGCTAAATTACAAGTATTCTCAAAAGATTACAAGTAGATCTCCTCAGAGATTCTGGGAAAATGTGCCGATAGGAGTCTGGTCAGCGCGCGACCACTTTGTCCCTTTGACGATGCGAGCGAAGAGATTCCCTTCTCGCCTGGTTTCGGGAATCAGAGAATAGAGGATTGGTAGAACCCTCTTGCTACTTCTCAAAAGACCGCCTTTTGTGAGGAATTCCTTCTCGCCTGGTTCTGGAGATTCCTTGAGGAAAAGGGGTTGTTAGGGTATCACCACCCTGAAGAGAGAAGTATTTCTCTTGAAGATCTCTGAATTAGAGATTGCACGGCGCGTTGGTGAAGAAGCCTCTGCTTGTAGAGTCGATCCTCTTTTCTCCTCTCTTTCTCTGCAATTCCAGAAGATGCAGCGCGCTCTCGGAAAGCAGCCGATCTCCCTCCCTTGTGCCCCTGGCGGGCTATTTATAGGGAGGGCAAGGGTATAATCGTCCCCTTGAAGATATGGAAATAGATTGAACCGAATCTGTTTGAATCTGGAAAGTAGCCTTGCTGCGAGGCTAGAATAGCTTCTGCGGAGCTAGAAAATGGTAAGTCGGTTGATCTTTCCGATTTGTTATGATCCTTTCCATATCGTTGAAGGATTCCCTCTGATCCTCTTACTCGTTTCAAGAGAGTCAAGAGATTGCGGCAATCACCTGCCATATTTGGTCTCTAATTGGATTTGATCAGATTGGATCCGATCTCATCCGGAGATTTGATTGGTCAAAGGTTGACCATAGCAGACCAATAGCGGAGCTGCCCGCTTTGAAGCTCATAGCGGAGCTAGAGGCAATTCCTGGCGAAGTCCGAAAAGAGGCTTTTCGGCGAAGCTGTCAGTTAGCTTCCTAGCGATGCTCTGGACGATGTTAGCCTCGCAGGCGAGGCTATCTCCTTGGGCTAATGTAATGCTAAATGCTAGCATTTTAGACCTGCTGAGGTCTGTTTAGAAACAATCCGGGTTCACTGTTCTGCTTGCTGGATCAGTGGAGTCCAAGCTGCTTCCTTGTCCCTTGGAGGGTGGGTGAAAACTGGTCTTCAGCTCGTCTGTCGCTAGACATTGTTCGGACCAATGAGAATCTTGTCTTTTTTAAGTGTCAACACCAACATTGTCCCCGTAGCCAAGAAAAACAGAAAGATCCGGATCTGCACCGACTTCCGTGATCTAAACGAGGCAATCACAGATGTCATGATTGACAATACTTGTGGATTCGAACGAATGTCCTTCATTGATGGTTTCTCAGGATACAATCAAATCAAAATGTATCCTGATGATGAAAAGCACACCTCCTTCAGGACACCGCTAGGGGTATATTGTTACACCGTTATGCCCTTCGAACTAAAGAATGCAGGGGCAACATATCAAAGGGCCATGAATGCCATTTTCCATTAGCAAATGCGCAAAACGGTGGAATGTTATGTTGATGACATCGCGGTAAAAAGTCGCGCTAAAGGTGATCACATATCTGACTTGAAGGTTGTCTTTGACATCATGCGGGCCCATCAATTGAAGATGAATCCCACAAAGTCCTTCCTGGGGGTGGCCAATGGCAAATTCCTAGGATTTGTTGTAACCTCCACGGGAATCCATTTGGACCCGGAAAAGATCCGCGCCATCCAGGGGATGCAACCCCCGAGAAGCCTCAAAGAGCTCAGGGGATTGCAAGGACGATTGGCATACATCCGCAGATTTATCTCAAACCTCTCCGGGAGATGCCAACCCTTCTCTAGACTTATGAAGAAGGTGTTTCATTTATCTAGGATGACGCCTGCCAACGAGCGTTCAAGGAAATCAAGCAATACCTCACCCAACCACCAGTCCTTGCAGCTCCGATATTCGGAAAACCTTTCCTGATATACGTCCGAGCAATGGATCATTCTTTAGGAGCTCTACTAGCTCAGAATGATGATCAGGGACGAGAGCAAGCAATCTACTATTTGAGTAGAACAATGATCGGAGCCGAACACCGGTACAACCCGATCGAGAAGGAATGTCTGGCACTGGTGTTCGCTATTCAGAAAATGCGACACTATCTGGTAGGCTAAACTATAAATGTCATATCAAAAGTCAACCCCTTGAGGTTACTCATGACTAAGCCTTCATCATTGAACGGCCGGCTGGCAAAATGGGCCATATTGCTATCCCAATATGAGATGCACTTTTTATCACAAAAGGCCATTAAAGGAAAAGCGGTGGCGGACTTCTTAGCTGAACACCCAGATCCGATGGCAGCCAAAGTCTACGAGGATCTCCCAGATGAAGTCGCCGAAGTCTGCTTAACTCAGACATCGTTCGAAAGTCAAGTATGGCAACTTTTCTTCGACGGTGCATCGAGAACAAGCCCAAAAGGACACGTAGTAGCGGGGGTCGGAGTAGTACTCGTCTCCCCACAGAATTATGTGATTCCCCGAGCTGTCTCACTAACTGAGCCTTGTTCCAACAATGTGGCGGAGTACAACGCTCTTTTGATTGGGATGCAATTCGCCGATGAGATTGGCGTTAAAAATCTCGAGGCATACGGTGACTCTAAACTCATCGTCAGCCAAGTTCGCGGAGAGTATGAAGTCAGACATGAAGACTTAGTACCCTACCACAACGCAGCTATCCACATGGCCGAGAGGTTTTCAAACTTTTACATCGACCATGTACCGCGCAGGCAAATGCACATGCAGATGCACTCGCATCCCTCGCTGCCTCCTTAGCTCTTCCAGCAGGAGCAATGGAAAAAGTATTTGTCTACAGCCACGACCTGTATTGTCCGAGAGTCGCTCTCGAAGACTACCCGGGTCAACGGGAGGTCATCGCGGCAAGGAAGCACTTGAAGTGTCAACCGGTCCAGAGCCTAGAGACTGGCCATTCCCCTACATTGATTACGTCTTATACGACATCTAGCCTGAAGACACCAAAGAGGCGGCTGCCATTCGAAGGAAAGCCCCAAATTCTACTATAATGCGATTACGCGAACATTGTACCGTCGATCGCATGACGGGATCTTGCTCCGATGCCTCTCACCAAAAGAAGCCCAAGAGGTATTGAAAGAAGCCCACGATGGTATGTGTGGAGCCCATCAACCTGGCCCAAAACTGGCACATCGACTCCAAAGATTGGGTTACTATTGGCCAAGATGATTGCCGATGCCGTCAACTATGCCAAAAGATGTCACGCTTGCCAAGTACATGGCGATTTCATCCATCAAGCACCAGGGTACCTCCACTCTACGACCTCTACCTGGCCATTTGAAATGTGGGGGATGGATGTGGTTGGTCCTATCAGCCCACCATCATCAAAAGGACATCGGTTCATTTTGGCAATAACCGATTATTTCTCTAAGTGGGCCGAAGCCATTCCTTTGAAGGAGGTAAAATCATCTAACGTGATCAAGTTCGTGAAACACCACGTTATTTACCGTTTCGGTGTACCTCGTCGAATTGTCCATGACAATGGACCCCAGTTCATCAGCCAGGCTTTTCAGAGATTCTGCGCTAAGTTCAGAATCCAGAGTGTGTCCTCAACGGCATACTATCCTGCTGCTAACGGCCTCGCAGAAGCTTTCAACAAGACCATTGGCAAGCTTCTCAAGAAATTTGTCTCGAAAAGTCAACGGGACTGGGATAACAAACTAGGTGAATGCTTATGGGCCTACCGCACAACTGTGCGAACCCCAACTAAAGCCACGCCATTTTCTTTGGTATACGGATGTGAAGCCGTACTCCTACTGGAAATCCAAATTCTGTCTCTACGCATCGCCTTGACAGCAGAGATGACAACAGAGGAGAAGTATCGCCAGCGACTCCAAGAATTGGAGGCCTTAGACGATAAGCGTTTACAGGCCAACAACAAATCGAGCTTTACCAAGCTCGTATCACCAGAGCCTTCAACAAGAAAGTTAAAGTGCGAACTTTCAAGAAAGGCGATCTTGTCTTAGCCGTCAGAAGACCCATGGTGATGACGCATAAGACAAAAGGAAAATTCCAGCCCAAATGGGAAGGACCATTTGTAGTAGAGTCAGTCTACTCAAATGAATCATATCGCCTCATAACCTCAAATGGCGATACACTTATGATGCCCATCAATGGCAGATTCTTGAAGAAGTACTATCCTTAATGGTATTCTTCCGTCGATCAAGTTAAAAATACACCTCTGATCAAAATAAGAAGAGTTTCTTCATTAACTTCCGACACCTTCAACGGTTAAGGATAGAGGAAAATGTTGGCTTCTAAGCCCAACATAAGTCTTCGATAACTCATCATGCTGAGGGGAATAGCATGGCTAGCCCAATTCAAACGGTAGTTGGTAAGGCACCTCAAATCCGTTGATAGCTGAGGGTTTGCTAAAAATCCTAAGTGGACTTGGTTCCACTCCTTCCTCCAAAATCCCTTACCAATTCTCACCCATAGAATGGTAGGTTTACAAAATGCAATCATTACCAAGTTAACACTATACCTCTGGTAATGAAAATTTTCGATACTCCTTATCGAGTACAAACTTTGCTTGTCAACTCTATAGGGAGCAGCAAACTTTCAAATTTGCCAAGTTAACGCTACACCTCTGGCACTTCGAATTCCACTTGTCAATTCTCATTAATAGAATGACAGGTCCTCAAATTGCTCTTATCACGAGCTAATTCTTATCAAGTTAATATCACACCTCTGACAAAATTACTGTTTAAGTTAACATTATACCTCTAAACAATACATCAAGCTTTTGTCAAGTTAATATCACACCTCTGACAGTCACTTTCCTTCAGACTTCCGTATTGAAGCTGAAACGAATGATGCTAAGTTAACACCACACCTCTAGCATCTAAGTCATTGCTAAGTTCAACAATACACCTATGGCCATGACCTTTCCTCGACTTCCTTATCCAAGCCGAGATGACCAATGCCAAGTTCAACATTATACCTCTAGCATTACCCTCACTGTCAAGTTAAACATCACACCTATGACAGTGACACTTTCAGTTTTCCCAAATAAAACTGAAATACTTCTGAATTAAGTTAATATCACACCTCTGACTCACATCCTTGTCAAGTTAATATCACACTTCTGACAAGATTACTTTCAACCCGTTAAGTTAATATCACACCTCTAACGGTAAAAACTTTCTTAGATTCCCTCCGAATCTAGATTCACTTGCTATTCTCTTCAACAGAATAACAAGTCTACCTAAAAACATTGTTAGGTTAATACTACACCATTAACAGTGTTTCCATCTCCCCAGCTGAACTTAATCAAGTTAATCCCAAACCCTTGATAAAAGTTCACCTTCCCTGGGGTACAGATTCCAAATGTCACTTTCTCTTATAAAGTGGCAGGTCCACCGAAAATTATTTCATCTCTGTTAAGTTAATACCACACCTCTGACAGTATTGTGGAAGCTCCTGAAATAGGATCTTTCCCTACAAAATTTGACTTATTAAGATTATCATCATAATTTTGACAAAGTCAAAGATTCTTTGCTTCATGCGTCTAACTGAAGACAAAAAGTTCAAGACAATGAAAGAGGCAAAAAGAAAAGTGTCACTTTTATTTATATCCAGGCATATGAAAGTGATACAAAACGCTCTCTACACAATAAGATTGAGTGTTACAATACAATTATGGAGTACAAAGAAGTCCCTCTCTCTCTCAGAGGCTGCACTCACTCCTTAAAGCTGCATCTGATTCCAAGTACAGGACGTTTGGAAGGGCGCCAAAGCAGGATTGGATACTGTGGCGACAATTGGGAACTGATTGCACCTCAATGCATGACGTGAACATTGAAAGAACCCTTCTTGACTAAGAGTAATGGTGTTCTTGAGGTCTGATGGCAGCAGAATCCTCCGATTCCACTTGACCATCAAAGTGGCAGGATACCATCCTTCGTTGATGAGCATCTCTTCCGCCAGAAGGTCACCCAGTGCACATCGAGTTTCCTCGATGTCACTTCTGGGGTAAGAGAGGAGGTTTTGAGACCTCACAGGGGATGCTACCCTTTACTATATCCACCACAACCCCCGCCGCCATACCCACTCTGACCATGCCATGCCAGCAAGCTTGACTGGTGCATCACGTCCGAGGAGATCTTGGCGAAGGTTAAGTCCTCGTCAGGGATCATGACTTCTTCCCTTGTGGACGACGAGGACCATGACTTCTTCCCTTGTGGACGACGAAGACCATGACTTCCTCCCTTGTGGACGAACATTGATCAAGTTCGCTGGCCGAAATATTCCCCCAGAGGCCCAGCGAACCTGAAAAAGGATGATCAAGCCTACCTGCAAGGAATAAACAAAGGAATTAGAAAATCTGGAACTTAGTACACTTCAACAGAGAAAACTAAGTGACAGACGCAGCTATTGCTGAAGACTGCAGACGCGGGAATGACCCGCACAGTGAGCCAAAACTTCTGCGATGGCGGAAACAGACGCGATCAAAACTGAAACGTAGTCTAATTTTGCATCCGCGTCTAAGACACAAGGCGCGAAGAGACTCAGACGCTGAAAAAATTGCCATCTCCCTGTTGAATGAACAGGAGTTACAAAATTCGGGCCCGAAGCCTTCAGCCTGAGTTGAAATTCTTCCAAGTCAGTGGCCTTAAGACGCGAGCTCTATGTGCAAAGCCAGCGGCCAGGCGCCAAAGATCTCTATACTCGCGTCCAGAGAAGTTTAAGTCGATGGCGCAAATTCCAGAAAAGGAATGCACCAACTAAGACTTCATGAGAAAATCCAGATGATGATATCTCTTTAAGAGATGTCAAAGTGCAAACCTGGTTGAACTAAAAATATCATGGCAAGTCGGGACGGCATACCCGCAGAGGCCTCTATGAAGAGTTGAACTCTCTGCATCAGAACGCGGACATGAAAGATGATCAAGGAAACGCTTCCTGTTATTTGACAGTGGTAATCTCCTGAAGAGACCAAACAGAGGCTTGAAAGCTCTGGGTCATTTTCATCCATAGAGTCATCTTCATCCATGGAGGTAGACCCCTGTTGGAGACTCTGAAGAAGGCTGAATGTCTCAGAGCAATCGCTCTTAAAAGAAAACAGTCTAAGTTTAGACTGCTAAAGGGGAGAAGGTGAGCCCTATTTATAGGCAGCCCACGATAATCGTAATTAATGGTTCATTAATCAGAACCGTCGGCCTTAATGGCCGCACGACTGTCAAAGTCCAATGGGAGGCTGACGCGTGCAGCGTCGCTTCGGGAAGCGTCGAAGACGCTGGTCTCCAACGCCAGCGCCGGTTTGGAATTAAAAGGCATCAACGCCTAAGCCCAATGAAGAACCGACGCGTGGACAACCGCTTTGGGAAACAGCGGATGATACGGGTTCCCAATCGTCAACGAAGACTTGACGTTTAAAGATTTCACAAAATCTTTATGACAGGCTGCATGTAACGCCTAAAAAGTTGCACCACGACGCAGGTATGAAAGCTGCGTTCAGGAACCCGCGTTCCTTTGCAGATTCAATGGCATCCACCTGCGTTCCAGGGAACTATCCGCGTGACTCAAAGTTACGTCCCTCCAGCAAACGGGACTCATTCTGAGGGTCTCAGTGGGAAAGCGCACAAAGCTGTGTCCTTCGCGTCCGCTTGAACCGCGTCTTCATTGGCAGGTCAGAAGAGCTGCGTCTGCATGAGTGGTGATGGGTTTTGCACCGAGTCAAAAGACCCAGCGTCGCATCCTTGTTTATGTCTGCACCAATTTTTAGAGGCATAAAGACCACATTCTTAATGTATCCTGAACTCTGCGTCTGGATAAAGTTAAGGACGGCGGCCAGTGAGTCACACTCAAAGCTGCGTCCTTCGCATCCGCCTGAACCGCGTCTTCATTAGCAGGACAGACTCGCGTTCTTCAGAGCCGTGTCTCTCTCTATGAATCGACGCCGCGTTTCATCAAAAGGACTTAGTTCTGCCTAAGTTCCTATGAATCAACGCCGCGTTTCATCAAAAGGACTTAGTTCTGCCTAAGTTCCTATGAACCAACGCCGCGTTTCATCCAAAGGACTTAGTTCTACCTAAGTCAGTCAGAGAGCACAATCAAAAACTGTGATTAAGAAATTGAATTCATCTACAGCGGGGCAATGAAGGTGGAACAGAAATTTCAAAGACTTTTATTATTATTCAAAAATGATAAAAGTAAATACAAACACTCTGGGTAAATAGAGTGTCCCTTTCTTTACAACAAAAAAAGGAAGGAGAAACCTAAAGATCCTGGTTCGCCAAAGAACGGATTTGTTCTCTAAGGCGATGTATCTCATGCTGACGTGCCTTCTCAGCTTCCATGAGAGCTTGGGCCCGCAGATCTTCCTCGGATAAAAATCTCTTCGCCTGTACTCGGAGGGATTCCAGCTCGGAGGAATTAGCAGAGAGGTTTACTTCAACCTGCACCTTGGCATCCTCTAACTCTGCTAGCCTCTTTTCAGAAGTGGCCAACTTCTGTTCATTGATAGCAATCAAAGCCTCAGCTCTGGCTATGGAAGCTCGAGAATCGAGGATGACCTGCTTTGCAGCCTGCATAACCATCTCGGACTCCTTTGACTCACCAGCTAGCTTTCGAAGGTCAGCCTGAAAACATTCAAGAAGACGAGTCCTTTCGGTTATCCTTTCTTCCACCTCCCTTCGCTCTTGCTCTTGAGCAGCAAGGAGCCTAGTTAGAACTTCCTGGGCTTCATGAAAAGAGCTGACATCTTCTAAAGACTTAAGCTCTTTCAAGTCATTTCCCAGCTGCTCTACCAGCAGCAGACACGCCTTGCTGGTGAAGGGCCTCCGGCTAAACTGATGTTCTCAACCAGATTTCTGAGAAACATCCGGGCGAATTCGAAGAAGCTATCCCCAGATAAGATGAAATCAATACATGATCGCATCGAAGCAAAGAACTGTTGCACCATTTGACATGCCAATTCCCCCATGGCATCACCACCTGGGAAGAATTCTGCTGAAATGCTCCCCGATCTCCTTTCTATCACAGGGCGAGGAACGTAAGCCGACTCTTCTTGTACAGGTGTTGGGCTAATAACGAGTGCAGCAGAAGCAGGAATAGACGCCGGCGCTTCTGGGATTATTACATCCGTAGAAACTGTAACGCCCCGATTTCCACGAATACGGGGACGTCACTGCGACGTATATACGCGAGTCCGAAGTACCTCCACGTATATACGCTAAGCATCAGTACAGACAAGAATCAGAGTACGGAAGCAAATGGTGCATTATACATTCCAACACATATATACAATTACAGAATTATCACCAGAGTGATTACAATATTACATGAATATCATATCACTAACATGCGCAAATGCGAGAGTACAAAAGATATACAATATATGAACGGTACAAAAGGGAGCTCACATATAGGTATACAAGGAATGTACAAGTATGAAAAGTATAAAAGAGCACTCACGAGTTTGCTAAGGGAAAACTCGAGAGGCACAAAGGGGGTCTGGAAGGATGGAACTCCGAAAGGTCGGCTGGAGGTCCACGCTACCGCTGCGCTACTCTGAGCAGCAAAGGGGGAAATCCACACGCTCCGGGCTCCAGGACCTGGACATGAGAATCCAGGGGAGTCAGTGAAACTCCCCAGGCGAGTAGGACACAATGCCAGGTGGCGAGCCAGGATGAACACAAGTGTCAAACTCAAAAGACAGGAGGGTTAGAACGCAAATAAAGCAGGTATGAATAAGTATAACATAGTATCCATAAAACAGGAAATTCGGAGTAAAGCTGATTATAAGCAAAAGTGATTGTATACGCTTAAATCACGGTCCCATGAGACTAGTACATCGAAGGAATAATCCAAACAAGGAAACCCTCATCTATATACTTTTATCTCATGCCACATAAATCCAAGCGTATAGAATCAGAGTTGCAAATCATATGAAAGTCAAACAGGAATACAGAACGGAAATCATGACATGCATAACAGGTGAAACAGGAATCATAACAGGTGCCTATTATTATTATTACTTGTCTGACCCATATATCTAGGTATATGACCTGGTGTACGGCCAACCCACATACATCCATATATAAGCAAGCCAAGGGTTGTTAACGGAAGCAGATGGAGAACTGATAGCTCTTCTTATAGTAGTTTCCATACACCTGGAACCAGCTTTTGGAGGCCCAAAGTCCCCCTAACAGTAATTGCCATAACACTACCGCCAATGTATATGTGTATATATATATATATATATATATATATATATATATACTTATTTTCCATCACTATAAGCAAGGTATCATTCCGGCATCCATCACTTCCTCCCATTCCCCATACAAGTTGTCCTTTTTATAGCTTATTAATATTATCAGATTACGGGAATAAATGGACATAACAGGAATAGCCCAACAGATTCAAGAGGTGGCCCCCACAGATTCAAGAGGTGGCCCCCACCGTGGTTGGTGTGGCACTTTGTTCCATGTGGCACTTTGCTCTGAGGGAATTGGATTTTAGAGGTGGCCCCCACCGAGTGGTGTGGCACTTAGTTCCATAATAACAAGACAGGATTCCCGTAAACATAATAATAACAAAGTCAAGTACATCATGCTTGGTGTCAGGAGATAGCATGATAAGTGGTGATATTAGCAAGTAAGCAAGCATATCAAGAGATTGATAATGGTCTGGGTAAGTCAGGTTATAACAATAGGGTCTTGCCAAAGAGTAGCATGTCAGGTGGTCATGTGATAACACGTCAGATATCAAATGATATACATGTGTTAAAAGGTAGCATGTCAGGTTTGAAATAATAGCAGGGCAAGTGATGATATATCAGAAACCAAGAATACAACGACCACGAAGGGTCGGCCAAGCATGGTACACGATAAAGAAGCAATAGCAGGGTAATATATGAATATGAAAACAAGAAGCGAAATACTTATCGTCCCGACGAAACGGGATACGAGAGAAGAGCGAGACTACTCGCCTAAATCCCCAAAATACCGAAAGATCCAAATCCACGCAACTCGGGGTGCCATCTGATATAAATATGTAGAGTGAAGAGGAGAGAGAAAGAGAGAAGGGAAGATGAAGTTAGTCAAGTGACAAGTCAAACAATACCAATGTATGATATAAGTCTGGAGGGTAAGGTTCCTATAAGAAGGAAATCAACTATAATCAGACAGACAAGGTTAGTCGACTAGGTAAAATGGGTAGTCGACTAATAAAGGGGTTGGTCGACTAGGAATAATAAGGTAGTCGACTAATAGTGGTCCTAAGTCGACTAACAGATACTCTAAGTCGACTAAATCAGGTTTCTAGAGAGTTAGGATTTTTCCACAGGAAAACAGATTTTCGCCCAAAACCCTACTGCCGGTCGACTGAGCGGTCGACCGGTACATCAGGACAGTCGCCCAAAACCTAACTAGCGGTCGACTGGAGGTCGACCGGAAACATGCCGAGAGTTGGGTTCTCCAGGTCGGTCGACTGCCGGTCGACCGACACACAGCCGTGAGTTGGGTTTCCCCATGTCGGTCGACTTCCGGTCGACCGACACACGCCAAATCTCCAGGTCGGTCGAGTATGTCGGTCGACTGCCGGTCGACCGACACAATGCCGTAACTCGGGTTCTTCCTAGCGGTCGACTGCCGGTCGACCGACTACTCAACCGTGCACGTTGTGCACGTCGGTCGACCCCCCGGTCGACCGGACTCTGGAATTCTGCTGCTGTTGGTCTAAAAATAGATTTTTATTGTGGTTGTTTTTGATGATCTAAAAATATGATTTTGAAGATGTAAATATACGAGATATGAGAACACAAGTGTGCTAGGAATTAGACAAGTCTTGGTGAGTAAATATACTCACATAGAACGGTTATTGGAAGCTCTACGTGTTCGGAAAGATCGAGGTTGACAATATCACTAAAAGGATCCACGGCGATACGATCGACGAAGGAAGCTACGGTCCAAATCCAAAAGAGGGGTTGTGGTGGTGGTTGTGGTGAAGAGATGAAGAGGAGTTTAGGTGGAGGCTAATATCTTGGTGAAGTGGTGAAGAGAGAAAAAAGAAATGAAATGGAGAAGGAAAGGTATTTATAGGTTTTGGGATTTGTGAAGGTGATGCAATAAAATAAAAGAGAGGGGCTTATTTGCAAAGAGGGGGATGAGGTGTCTCTTGGCCAATCAGGGCTTGCCATGGAAGAGGGTGAGGTGTTCTCCTTGGCCAATCAAGGCTTGCCATGGAGATGGTGAGGTGGAGAAGAAGTGTGTGGAAGTTGGTGAGGTGGAGGGTGAGGTGGAGAAACTTAGGGTGGAAGTAAAGGAAGTTTGTGGTGGAAGCTAAAGGAAAGAAAGAAATTAGAAAAAGGAAAAGGAAATGGAAAATGAAGATATTTTCTTGGAATCAGAAAGTGAAAATATCGAAAGGACAGATACCCGGGTTTAAGTCGAGGATGCGGAAATCTTTCGGGAAAATACCGGAATCGTCCGAAATTCAAGTGTATCGGAACGACCCGAAATAATTATCAAAAAACAATAATATTATATTAAGAAACATAGTGAAATCCGTTTTAAGAAATACTTTACAGTTTTAAAACTAAAAATCCCGGAATCAGTTACCTACCGACTCCGAAGGAATTTTCATAAAATCATAAAATCCTCAGAAAAAGAATGTAGGTAGAAAATATGATTCTAAGGATTAATGCCTAAAGGACCTTCTAGAAATTCCTAACTGTTTGTGAAATAAAAATCCTGGAATCGGTCAGCGGCACTGGCCGACACCGTTTTGAAGAAATTCATTTAATTCCGGAAAAATCCAGAAAATCATAGAAAATCTAAAATATTGGAAAATGATATTTAAAATTGAAATCGGTCAAATACGGGAAGTAAATCGAAAAATACGGTCGAAAAACTGAATACGCAACTAAGTACGTATTCCGGGAACGGGGTATTACAATCCACCCACCTTACAAAAAATTGCGTCCTCGCAATTTCGTTAAGGGGTAAATTGAATACGAAGGGAACAAGGGTGGAATTTATACCAATTCAGATATGAAGCACTATAGGTAGGGCTCTCAAGTCGACTGAACAATAATCATCCTCTGCACTTCCGGCTGTATAAATCTCCGAATAATGCTGAATAATACTGCTGATGCCGTGGCTGTGCAATAGAACTGTTGATGTCGTGGCTGTGTAATAAATGAGCCAGAATACCGAAGATAAAGAAAACCCTGATAATCCGGAGCATAATAAAGAAGGCCGATAATTAAGAATTCCGACTGCTGTCTTCTGGAAGATAGCCAGATCAAGATCGATCTGGAGAATACCGAGCTTCATAGAGTTGGCCGAAGAGATCACATAATAGCTTCATTCAGAACCAGCCACTACCTTTCTAGTCTAGTCATATCTTAAGATAGTATAAAGGCTTCATAAAACCAAAACAAGGAAAGGGTAGGAAGGATTAGGAATCAAAGAAAGGATAGTCAAGAAATAGATAACTCTGCACTTGTAGTTGGAATGTATAAACAGGACTCATGTATTCCAGTTGCAAATCTCTTTACCATTGATTTGCCTTCTGGACGTACTGAGGAAGTAAGAGCCTAAGCTCTGATACCAACCTGTAACGCCCCGATTTCCACGAATACGGGGACGTCACTGCGACGTATATACGCGAGTCCGAAGTACCTCCACGTATATACGCTAAGCATCAGTACAGACAAGAATCAGAGTACGGAAGCAAATGGTGCATTATACATTCCAACACATATATACAATTACAGAATTATCACCAGAGTGATTACAATATTACATGAATATCATATCACTAACATGCGCAAATGCGAGAGTACAAAAGATATACAATATATGAACGGTACAAAAGGGAGCTCACATACAGGTATACAAGGAATGTACAAGTATGAAAAGTATAAAAGAGCACTCACGAGTTTGCTAAGGGAAAACTCGAGAGGCACAAAGGGGTCTGGAAGGATGGAGCTCCGAAAGGTCGGCTGGAGGTCCACGCTACCGCTGCGCTACTCTGAGCAGCAAAGGGGAAAATCCACACGCTCCGGGCTCCAGGACCTGGACATGAGAATCCAGGGGAGTCAGTGAAACTCCCCAGGCGAGTAGGACACAATGCCAGGTGGCGAGCCAGGATGAACACAAGTGTCAAACTCAAAAGACAGGAGGGTTAGAACGCAAATAAAGCAGGTATGAATAAGTATAACATAGTATCCATAAAACCGGAAATCCGAGTAAAGCTGATTATAAGCAAAAGTGATTGTATACGCTTAAATCACGGTCCCATGAGACTAGTACATCGAAGGAATAATCCAAACAAGGAAACCCTCATCTATATACTTTTATCTCATGCCACATAAATCCAAGCGTATAGAATCAGAGTTGCAAATCATATGAAAGTCAAACAGGAATACAGAACGGAAATCATGACATGCATAACAGGTGAAACAGGAATCATAACAGGTGCCTATTATTATTATTACTTGTCTGACCCATATATCTAGGTATATGACCTGGTGTACGGCCAACCCACATACATCCATATATAAGCAAGCCAAGGGTTGTTAACGGAAGCAGATGGAGAACTGATAGCTCTTCTTATATAGTTTTTCCATACACCTGGAACCAGCTTTTGGAGGCCCAAAGTCCCCCTAACAGTAATTGCCATAACACTACCGCCAATGTATATATATATATATATATATATATATATATATATATATATATATATATATATATATATATATATATATATATATATATATATATATATATATATATATATATATATATACTTATTTTCCATCACTATAAGCAAGGTATCATTCCGGCATCCATCACTTCCTCCCATTCCCCATACAAGTTGTCCTTTTTATAGCTTATTAATATTATCAGATTACGGGAATAAATGGACATAACAGGAATAGCCCAACAGATTCAAGAGGTGGCCCCCACAGATTCAAGAGGTGGCCCCCACCGTGGTTGGTGTGGCACTTTGTTCCATGTGGCACTTTGCTCTGAGGGAATTGGATTTTAGAGGTGGCCCCCACCGAGTGGTGTGGCACTTAGTTCCATAATAACAAGACAGGATTCCCGTAAACATAATAATAACAAAGTCAAGTACATCATGCTTGGTGTCAGGAGATAGCATGATAAGTGGTGATATTAGCAAGTAAGCAAGCATATCAAGAGATTGATAATGGTCTGGGTAAGTCAGGTTATAACAATAGGGTCTTGCCAAAGAGTAGCATGTCAGGTGGTCATGTGATAACACGTCAGATATCAAATGATATACATGTGTTAAAAGGTAGCATGTCAGGTTTGAAATAATAGCAGGGCAAGTGATGATATATCAGAAACCAAGAATACAACGACCACGAAGGGTCGGCCAAGCATGGTACACGATAAAGAAGCAATAGCAGGGTAATATATGAATATGAAAACAAGAAGCGAAATACTTATCGTCCCGACGAAACGGGATACGAGAGAAGAGCGAGACTACTCGCCTAAATCCCCAAAATACCGAAAGATCCAAATCCACGCAACTCGGGGTGCCATCTGATATAAATATGTAGAGTGAAGAGGAGAGAGAAAGAGAGAAGGGAAGATGAAGTTAGTCAAGTGACAAGTCAAACAATACCAATGTATGATATAAGTCTGGAGGGTAAGGTTCCTATAAGAAGGAAATCAACTATAATCAGACAGACAAGGTTAGTCGACTAGGTAAAATGGGTAGTCGACTAATAAAGGGGTTGGTCGACTAGGAAAAATAAGGTAGTCGACTAATAGTGGTCCTAAGTCGACTAACAGATACTCTAAGTCGACTAAATCAGGTTTCTAGAGAGTTAGGATTTTTCCACAGGAAAACAGATTTTCGCCCAAAACCCTACTGCCGGTCGACTGAGCGGTCGACCGGTACATCAGGACAGTCGCCCAAAACCTAACTAGCGGTCGACTGGAGGTCGACCGGAAACATGCCGAGAGTTGGGTTCTCCAGGTCGGTCGACTGCCGGTCGACCGACACACAGCCGTGAGTTGGGTTTCCCCATGTCGGTCGACTTCCGGTCGACCGACACACGCCAAATCTCCAGGTCGGTCGAGTATGTCGGTCGACTGCCGGTCGACCGACACAATGCCGTAACTCGGGTTCTTCCTAGAGGTCGACTGCCGGTCGACCGACTACTCAACCGTGCACGTTGTGCACGTCGGTCGACCCCCCGGTCGACCGGACTCTGGAATTCTGCTGCTGTTGGTCTAAAAACAGATTTTTATTGTGGTTGTTTTTGATGATCTAAAAATATGATTTTGAAGATGTAAATATACGAGATATGAGAACACAAGTGTGCTAGGAATTAGACAAGTCTTGGTGAGTAAATATACTCACATAGAACGGTTATTGGAAGCTCTACGTGTTCGGAAAGATCGAGGTTGACAATATCGCTAAAAGAATCCACGGCGATACGATCGACGAAGGAAGCTACGGTCCAAATCCAAAAGAGGGGTTGTGGTGGTGGTTGTGGTGAAGAGATGAAGAGGAGTTTAGGTGGAGGCTAATATCTTGGTGAAGTGGTGAAGAGAGAAAAAAGAAATGAAATGGAGAAGGAAAGGTATTTATAGGTTTTGGGATTTGTGAAGGTGATGCAATAAAATAAAAGAGAGGGGCTTATTTGCAAAGAGGGGGATGAGGTGTCTCTTGGCCAATCAGGGCTTGCCATGGAAGAGGGTGAGGTGTTCTCCTTGGCCAATCAAGGCTTGCCATGGAGATGGTGAGGTGGAGAAGAAGTGTGTGGAAGTTGGTGAGGTGGAGGGTGAGGTGGAGAAACTTAAGGTGGAAGTAAAGGAAGTTTTGTGGTGGAAGCTAAAGGAAAGAAAGAAATTAGAAAAAGGAAAAGGAAATGGAAAATGAAGATATTTTCTTGGAATCAGAAAGTGAAAATATCGAAAGGACAGATACCCGGGTTTAAGTCGAGGATGCGGAAATCTTTCGGGAAAATACCGGAATCGTCCGAAATTCAAGTGTATCGGAACGACCCGAAATAATTATCAAAAAACAATAATATTATATTAAGAAACATAGTGAAATCCGTTTTAAGAAATACTTTACAGTTTTAAAACTAAAAATCCCGGAATCAGTTACCTACCGACTCCGAAGGAATTTTCATAAAATCATAAAATCCTCAGAAAAAGAATGTAGGTAGAAAATATGATTCTAAGGATTAATGCCTAAAGGACCTTCTAGAAATTCCTAACTGTTTGTGAAATAAAAATCCTGGAATCGGTCAGCGGCACTGGCCGACACCGGTTTTGGAGAAATTCATTTTAATTCCGGAAAAATCCAGAAAATCATAGAAAATCTAAAATATTGGAAAATGATATTTAAAATTGAAATCGGTCAAATACGGGAAGTAAATCGAAAAATACGGTCGAAAAACTGAATACGCAACTAAGTACGTATTTCGGGAACGGGGTATTACAGAAACCTCCACGGCGGAAGAAGTAATAGCAAGCCCGACCTCTTCAGGTTCTTTGGCCAAGGCTTGAGCTGCACGGCCTTCCGGATGGGCACTGACCGCCAGATCCTCCACCTGAGCTCCCTCAGTTCTCTCTGCAAATTATCAGAACATTAGCCACAATGGTAAAAGGAGAAACATTCGAAGCCTCAATACTTCCTTACCAAGTGGAAGGTCCAAAGATGACGAATCCTTGGGCGAATCCTGCAGAGTGGAAGTCTCCCCGACTTCAGTGGTTGCCTTCTCTTGAGGCATCTCGGCAACCGGAGTCTCAGCTCTTTCCGGCTGGATCAGCTCTTACACCATCTCCTCGATATGCGAGGAAGTTGCAGCCTCGATGTCCGCAGCCAACTCTGCAGCATAAAAGGAAAATGTTAGAACCTCTTCTTCCAAATGAAAAGGGAAATTAGGTCAAATGATAAAAGAGTACCTTCAGCAGGAATAACTGCCGCTGGTAGTGGCACCGTCACCGGCTCACGCCCATATAGTTCCTCCTCCGAGATATGTGAGAATTTACTCGGATCAGGAGGAGCCGGTTCATCGCCAAAGTCGACCTCATCGTCAAAATCAACTTCCTCTTTGGATGATGAAGACGACAGTTCGACATAAGAAGCCTCGGCGAGCGGGGCTTTGCCACTAAATGCCCCAGTGGTAGGGCTAGGGTCAACTACCCGTGAGCTGGGCATCAAAACAGTAGGAGACCCAGGCTGATGTACCTCATCCCTCCTCTCTTGAGCTGGAGAAGACCCGGGCTGGGTTGAGACCCCTGGGATCTCAACGTCATCCTTGCCCATTATGTCAACCTTGAACGGCTCAGCTGCGGCAGGTTCATCAGCAGTGGTGGGTTCGCCAGCAAACTCCCCTTCCTCTGAAATCCTGGGGGCCCTGCTGCGCAATCCACGAGTACGGATTAAGGGGGCGTCGTCTGCATCTTCCTCTTCTTCCCTCTGTCTGTCAACACTAGAAGGAACGGCCTCGGACGGAGAAACTGCGGCTGCTAAGTCTCTCCGGGCCTTCTTTGGGGCAGGCTCAACAGTGGAAGTAGAGCCCTGAGAACACTTGCGCACTGCCTGTCAGCCTTTTGCTGCTCGAGGCTCCCCCTCAATCCCCTTTTGACCTCCTTCAGTGCCGCCAGATACTCCGCGACGCCTCGTGAGCGTTTGTTGGACTCCACCTTTGCTTCGTAAGATGCATTGATACTCTCAATGCATGAGTACTCCGGAGCAAAGTCAGGCGTTTGGTTGGCTTGGAGGTACCAGGTACAGAAGCTAAAACCTGTACAGCCTTTCGGCTCCTTGGGAGGCAGACGAAAAAGTGCTTCCGTCCCTTCGGCCACACTGTAATACCAGGCCCGGGCACCTTCAAACAAGTTCCCGCTGAAGGCGAGTTGAGCATTGGGGTTACCGACATATAGTTAATCGTAGCCGAATTGACGGGCGAAGCGATTTGGCATGTACGGCTCGATTGTGCACGAATTCCCTTGTCGGAAAAGCACGTACCCGGGCCGAATATTGACTAGCCACCAGAAAACTCCCGACGACAACCTCGTGAAGTTATTGGACCCACAAAGTCAGCGCACTTATCCCCGTAAGACGCGCCGGTAATATCGGGGAAGCAGCGATTGAGCTGGTAGTTCGCAGTATCTAGAATGCACTTTCGGATGAAATACATGTAGGTATGACGCCAGCTTGAACTCTCCAACCGCTGAACGAAAGGAGTAAACCCCTCACACCAAGGCACCGGCGTCATCAGGGAGGGACAGTGCATGACGTACCAAGCCATTAGGTACGTGTAGGGAAGCTCTACCCGAGGGTTGGGACGCTTTACCGTCGGCCTCCCCTCCGAGTCGACAACCGGCCTACCCTGGGAATCAACAGCCTTCTCTACCCTGCAGAAATTCTGAACTAGGGTCCGCAACCCGCTTTGAATACTGGCTGCCATGGCCGGGAGGAGGGCTATGGGCCTACCATAAGCCAAAAGCACCGCCGGATACACCACGTCGGCAACGATCACTTCATGTGGCAGTGTCGGCACCACACAGCGCTTCAGCCACAACATCAAGAAGCCCGCCAACAGTGCTCGATTAGAGATAGGGGTCCGGGCTTGGTAATGGAAACTTTCAAAAACTGTGTCGGTTCGAAAGTATCCTCGTTCGACTCAGTGGTGCAGGAGTCTACAGCAGCCTTGATCCTGTCAGCAATCTCCTCGTCGGAGTTGGGAGCCAGTCGGGTCACCGGATGGTCTTTTTGATTGACGCCATTAAACAAATAGCTTGCCAAGACAGTTGTTTGTCTCCCCTCGTCCTCCAAGAGGTCAACTGGCCGCAAATGTGGAAGTGGCATAACACCTCCCAATAGGTCTCGTACACCCGAGGAGACTCTTTCCTCATAAGGTGAAGCTCCTCAGCGGTCGGGACGTATTCCTCATAGGGAGAATCCCCCATCACTAGCCCCGAGACTTCATATAACTCGTGTAGTGCAAGACCCATCTCCCCGACCGGAGTAAAGAATGTCCCCGTCAGAGGATTATAGCGTTCCAAGATCCCAAAGAAGTTTTGAGAACTCGTTGGGATGCCATACTGAACAGCCCTGACCGCTTGGAACAATTCCACATGCTCCAACAAGCCTCCAAGATCGGCAAGGACGAAGCTCACCATCCTGCCCCACCAATACTTCTCAGTGGAATGGATCCACCCGGGCGAACGGAATTCGACCGGAAAATCGCCCCCCACTTTCATGAATGCATTAAGGAAGGTGGTGCCAAGTTTAGGAGTTTCTCCTACTGGATGATCTGTCCTGAGCAGCCCGGGAAACAGGCCGAAAACATCCTTCTCATGACCAGCATGATATACCTTCTTGGGGCCCAGGTTACCGAGAGTAACCTCAGAGACGGGTCGAGAAATCTCCCATGTCATCTTCCGAGGTACAGACATGTGCTGGAGATAAGATAGTGGGTACATCCTCTCCATGTTTGGAAGAAAGAATCTTCTCTCCCCTATCTGACGGAGCCATTTATAATCTCCGTCATACAAAGAATAGCCGCCCTCGCTAATGCGGTCTCCGAAGAAGAAAGCCGGTTTCTTTATTGGAACGCGAGAATCCGTTGTGAATGCCACATCAGTCATGAGTTCCCGGAAGGTCGTCACGTCAACATTGGAGAGCCTCTCTCTTTGCTCCTGCGATTTGTCAGCAGTCACAGGAACAGTCCTTCGCAGTACGAAGGTTAGATCGCGGTGAATGCCACCTACATGCCCGAAGTGGCGCCTCTTGGAGAGTGGGTCCAAGGAATGTCGCACTGCATAAGAAAATGACATTTGATCAGAATTCTAAACAAAAAAATGATTAAGTGTCTATAATTCAGACGCGGAAGGGATTCCAGACGCAGAGGTTATCAAAACCCGCGTCTGGACCCGAGGACCACAAGGCCAGTATGGAACCCGCGTTTCAAAACCAACACTTTGAGAGATAATATCCAAGAATCGGACTCAGACACTAGATTTATGAAAACCAGCGTCTGATAACGCAAGACGCGAGGATTAAGTCCGCATCCGGATCGATCACAATTAGAAACATTCTAAGTGACGAGTCCGGAATGCAAAGCTTACTGGAGCCCTGTGTTCAACAAATAAACACATGCTCAAGCAGATGAAGGCAGCAGGGTCATCAGAACCGCGCCTTGTTCGTCAACTCAAAGACCGTGTCTGAGAATCACACACGGTTTCGAACCTGCGCTGGCGGTTCCTTCTTCAAAAAAAAGGGGGGGGGATTTTTAGAGTCATAAGAACTTCATAAACCCTTTTTAATGGCGACAATCAAGCCTGGTAGGCGTTATATCTGAGAGGGGGGCTTCCTGCATAGAGGAACTACCCCTTTGAGTCTCAGTGACGGCCGCTTTTTCAGACGAGGAAGTTTGCTTGGCCTTGGGTGCCATTGCTAATCAAGAATCCGAGGATGGATGAAGGAGAAGTAAATAGAGAAAGCTCCTTTCTCAAAACCTAACAGGCGCGCTCGAAGACGAAGATGAAAGACTAATGATAGTTTTTCTGGATAACTGTTGCCATTTATAGGCACAGTGATTCGCAAAGATACGCGGCGCATGGTTCGATTGACTCGACACCGAATCGTCTTTTGACGCGTGGGCAGAACATTTAATGCAGCGCGAAGTCCGCGCGCCAAAAAGGAGATGTCCCTTCGGATCCACGGGACACGTGGCAGTGCACTCATAGTATGGCACGGATTCGCACCAAACAGTTGCGCCTCTTCAATGAACGCACCCCTTCGGCACGGCCATAATTGCGTCCAAAAAGTCGCGTCTCTCCGAAGTTCGCATCCTTCCAATCCGGCCAAGAATCGCGTCTGCCTTATGGAATACCAGTCGCGTTTTCATTCCCAAAAGAGGCGCCCTATGAAAGTCGCGTCTTTAAAGCGATACTATCCCTGCGTCTTAAAAGAACTGGCGCTCAGTCCCTGCTTCTACAAAGCAGTTCAACAGTACACTGGCAGAAGCAGACAACCGTCCACTCCTGGCTTAAAGTGCACCCATGATAGACTTAAAGCAATCGGGGAGGTTTAGACTTTGTATCTAAACACTCAACACGATCAACTTTGGTGGCTTCAAAGAGTTCCACAGTACACTCACGAAGACTACTCCAGATAAGATCAAACCCAAAGCATTAACAGTCCAGTCATAAGGGTGAGCTCAGCTAGAGTCCAAAGTATTTCAAAATCCGTCCCAGTTAACTGCGGAATATCGAAAACTTTGGAGGGGGTTCTGTAGGCTGTCTAAAAATCACTAAAAGACAAGCCATTAAAAAGCAGAATTCCAAGTCCTAGACGCAAGGCTAATATCAGACAGCGCTGCGGCGCAAGGGTCCGAACCCGCATCTCAGTATCAAGGCGCGAGGCTAGACACCCGCGTCTCAGCATCAAGGCGCGAGGGTCCAAACCCGCGTCTCAGTATCAAGGCGCGAGGCTAGACACTCGCGTCTCAGCATCAAGGCGCGAGGGTCCAAACCCGCGTCTCAGTATCAAGGAGCGAAGCTAGACACCCGCGTCTCAGTATCAAGGCGCGAGGGTCCAAACCCGCGTCTCAGCATCAAGGCGCGAGGGTCCAAACCCGCGTCTCAGTATCAAGGCGCGAGGCTAGACACCCGCGTCTCAGTATCAAGGCGCGAGGCTAGACACCCGCGTCTCAGCATCAAGGCGCAAGGATCCAGACCCGCGTCTCAGCATCAAGGCGCGAGGGTCGAAACCCGCGCCTCGGTTATAACTGCCCTGGTTATGGGGCCAGTCACCGCCCACATAACGGGAAAGTTAGCCCCCATTGTGGAGTATTTTTAGGGGGCACGTTCACCCCTGAAACCTCTATAAATAGCCCCGTCGCTATGAGAGATACAACAAGGAGAGTCACAGACGAAGACAGAGAGAGACACACAGAGAGAGTTCAGCTTTTTAGCTAACTTGCTGCATACAAGTTACTCTTTGCCTACCATCTCTTCGAGAGTTTTGGTCGACAGAGCTGTGTTACTCCGTCTACCCCCGAAGAGAGGATCCCCTGAAAATTTTGACGTTCACCCGGTCAACGGAGAATAAGATTCACTCTCCACCGCTACTTGAAGAACCCAGCATTAAACAAAGGGGAGATTCAAGACTCAATATCTCCCCTCCCTTGTAACTGGAATATCAGTGTCCGTTGTAATTTTTCATTTGATTCAAGGAAATTTTACTTCGACCTCCGACACCAAGTTTTCCGGCGCGTACAATTTTACGTATAATAAAATATAACTATGAAAGTTTTATCAACTAACTTTCCAAAATTGTTTATAATATGAGTTCCACTAACTAATTAGAATTATATATATTGTAAATTATGGAAAACACCATTGTACTATTGGGGGTGTTGCACCAAATACCCTTATATTACAAAAACTTACATATTGACCCCTTAGGGACTGACGTCATCTGTTTTGCCGTCAACGAGGTCATGTGCACGTCACGTGACACCCTAATTAAGCAAATAAACTAATAATTTTCTTAATTTCTATAATTAATCACAATTAATAGGTTAATTAAATAATTAAATCCCCTATCTTTCACCGCCCCCTCAACCAGCCCCCTCTTCTCTCCTTCCAGAGGCTCGTCTGCAAAGAAGAAGACGAAACAGAGGGAGAGAGATGGTTCACGCTTCCTTTCCTCCACCGGCGTCGCCCTCTCGTCCTCCGTGAGGTCTCCGCCATGTGCCCCCTCTCCGACCACCCCAACATCCTCAGGCTCCACGTGGTGGTGGCCCCTCGCTCCAAGATCTACCTCGTCATGGAGCACACCCGTGGCGACTAGCTCTTCTCGCGCTTCGCCCATCGCGGCTGCCTCCCAGAGCCTGCCGCCTGCCATTATTTCAAGCAGCTCGTCTTCACCCTCTATTTCTGCCATACCCAAGGCATCTCCCACTGCGACGTGAAACCTAAGAAACTCTTCCTCGACTGCTATAGCAACCTCAAGCTTTCCGATTTCGGCCTTTCCGCCCTCCCGAACTCCCTCTGCCTTGACTGTCTCCTCCACACCACGTGTAGGACCCTCGCCTACACGGCCCCCAAGGTCATTTGCCAGAAGGGGGTTACGACGGGGCCAAGGCCGATGCATGGTCCTGCGGTGTCATCCTCTTTGTACTCCTCGTTGGTTTCCTCCCCTTCGACAACTCAAACATCGTCACAGTGTGTAAAAGGATCTCCAGAAGGGAGTACCAGTTCCCTTCTTGGTTCTCCCCCTCGGCGAAATGGGTCATCTTCAATGGAAGGCCTCATGGAGCTTCCATGGATCAAAAAAGCCTACAATCTCGACTAGAGGCTCAAGCTCTTATCCTATTTGCCACCATTGCAGCAGCAGCAAGATGACGTCGACGACAACGACCAAGTGATCATTGTTGCTACTTATTCCATCTCTGCCCCAACAATGAACGTGTTTGACATAATAATCTCTCTATCATCGGGGTTGGATTTAACCGGGCTTTTTGACAATGGAAATTGGAGAGAGGGGAGATTCACGTCGATACGAGCATTGACAAGATACTGGAGAAGATTGAGGAGGTTCGCCCTCCTCGCCGCCAGATCGCCTCTCCTCTCCCCTCTCTCTCCCTACTCCCTCCTCGCCGCTAGATCTTGCGACGAGGAGGGAGGGGAGAGAAGGCGAGGCCTGCGTAGAGGACGTGTTTTAGGAGAGAGGTTTGGGGAATATTAAAAAATAAATTTAAGTGAAGCACATGGGAAGGACGTGATCTTGCGGCGAGGAGGGAGGGGAGAGGAGGCAGGGCTTGCGCAGAGGACGTGTTTTAGGAGAGAGATTTGGGGAATTTAAAAAAAATAAATTTAAGGGAAGCACGTGAAGAGCACATGTTTATTTTGACAGAAAATTGGATGGTGTGAGCCCCATGGGGGTCAATATGTAAGTTTTCATAGTATGAGAGTGTTTGGCGCACACTCCTAATAGTACATGGGTGTTTTTCATAATTAACCCTTATGTGGGTGTGTATGTATGTATATATATGTATGTATGTATATCCATATATAAACTACTTTTGAAGTGTCCAGCATGTTACATTAGAGATCAGGATCATATTGCAAATTAAGAGAGATCATAACTTTATATACATGCTACTGGTATAGATAACATATTCATGAAGGAGAACCACATTCATATTCGAATTTCTCAACCATATAAGAAACATCAGTTTAGCAATATATATATATATATATATATATATATATATATATATATATATATATATATATATATATATATATATATATATATATATATATATATATATCTGTGTGTGTGCGTGCGCGCGCGCGCGCATATACATATATATGTATGTGTATATACATATATATATACATACATATATATATATACATACACATATATACACACACACACACACATTCATACATACATACATACATACATAGACACACACACACACACACACACACACACACACACATATATATATAATAAGAAAAAATAATTAAGATATCATTTCCGTGTTTAAATAAATTATTTTTGAGGAGGACCAAGCAAATGGGTAAATGGATGAGAATTGAAGGACCCAAAACGAAGAGCTAGAAGCAACCTCTCCCCTCTCGTGAGGCCTTGTTGGGTTTTGTTATGGGGGAGCAGCGCCGTGACCTGCTAGGCTCAAACCCAAGAAAATGTAGGTAGTGGGCTCTCAACCCTTAGCTGGCCAAGCTGTAGAACAAATGTTGACACCTACCAAATTGATTAAAGGGTTGTTTAGATTCAAGGAAGCCGGCGAAAGTGAAAAAGTGGGAAGTGTCATTTCACTTTCGCTGTCCATCCAAATACCGGAAAAGGAAAATGGAAAACCCCCCCTTTTTTTTTTCTTTTCCTTTTACACAACCATTTCCTTACTTTCAAAGTGCTACAGTTAATTTTGTGGCATGTAAATCTCATTTGTAATAAGTTGTAACTTAAAATAGTTAATTTCATGATCATTTAAATCTTACTTCCATTCTAATTACAGTACAAAATTTTTAATTAATTTTTATTTTAATATTATTTTACAGCCAACTTTGTGGTCAACCTTTCCACTTTCACGTCTATATTACCAACCAAACACCGAAAAACATATTTCACTTTTCCAATTACACCTCCCAACTAGCATCCAAAAATAAAAAAGAAACACAAGTTCTCATTTTTTAAAAAGAAAAGAATCCTACTTTCACACTTCCACCCACTTCTGAGCATCCAAACAGCCCACCAACCAAAATTTGAAATTTTTGATAGACGCATATAACTTTACTTAAAAATATACAAATACCCTTCAAGTAATCTAAAATTACAAATTCCAACCTCCATATTAATGAATACACCCCATCAACACTTTAAATTATTTCTTTATAATTCTCATTCTACCCTTCCATATCCATTGAATCCCCCCACTCACCCAGCTCAAAAAATGACCCACATCTCGTAGCCGCACGCTTTCTCTTTGACCCATCGTTGTGAGCCCGTTGTCGTCAGCCCACTGTTTTCCCCGCCCTCACAGCTCCCCATCTTTCTTTCGTCCTAGAATTCAAATGGGAAAGGCTCTTCCTCGTCGTTGCTCACGAAGTTATTGTGCCTTGTTCAGTCGAATTACGCCAAACAGTTTAATTAATGTTCGGCCGGATCCGATCGAACACAACTTTAAATGTTCGGTTGTTTACCGTCGAACAAAAACAGACCCAGTTTTCATTAATTGAGTTTATTCTCTCTATCTCTCACCCAGAAGAAGGAAGGTTCTATTAATTGGATTCTAGTTTATATACAGTTGCTTCAAACTCTAATGTATGTGTTTTGTACTAATTAATTACTTATATATCATCATGTGTAGCGTAAATTTGCAATTGAGAACTGTTTAATAATGAAATCCCTACTGTTACTATGTAATATTAATGTATCTTAGTCATTTTGAGTTTGATTTGTATAGAAGAACTTGGGCACAAATAGGCTCAAATGGATATTCAGTTCGACCGAACAAGGCCGAATACATATAAGTTTGTTCGACTTATATTTACCGATCATATTTAATTCTGTTCGGCACATGTTGATTGGACATAAGTTATCTGTTCGGTCTTTCTTTAGTTTAGACCAAACAACTTTCGAACCATCTCCATTCAAAAGCAATTATCGATAAGTTTAAAGGGAGAGAAGATCACAAATTTCTAAGAGAGTTAGAATTTTGTGAGAGAGGGAGAGGGAGGGGGAGAGAGTGCAGACAAAGGAGTGGGGGTAATTTGAGTATTATGAAAAAAATTAAGTTTTTAGATATAAAAGGTATTTAAGAAAATTTGAGGGATTTGTTTATGAAATTTGTGTGTAAAAATCGATTAGTGTGCTTATCAAATTGATGGGTGCTAATATCCGTGCCTGTCGGGGGAGCGCAACTGGCCGGCGTGCACCGGCGAACGGAACAACTATCTCGCGAGATGACAACAGCAAAGAAGTCGGTCAGAGCTCCCCATGGAGCTCGACCTCGACCTCGACTCTCTCCTCAGAGCCCACGGCGGACACCTCTCCTCTTCCGACGACGAGGATGGCGGCGAATCCGCCTTCCTCCACCGCACCGTTGACGAGATTCTAAACGACTCCGATTCCTCCTCCGACTCCTCCCCCTCTCTTCCTCGGCCCCCAATTTTCACCCCCAAAGAACAAGTCTTTCCTTCTTCTAGACAACAAGAAGCAGCCGATGAATCCACTCCTCAAACCCTAGAAAAGGAGCAGGAAGAACGGAGTTCCTTCACATGGAGGCGATCGAGATCGCGAGAGCTGTTATCGACCGCGTCTTCTTCTGCCTCTCTCTCTTCTCTAGGGTTTCGGGCTGCCGCTGCTTCTTCTTCTTCTTCTGCGCGTGCATTGCCACCTCTTTTCGGCAGCGTTAGGCCGAACGCGAAGCCGGGGGCGGCGCTTGCCGCCGCTGCCGCTGCTTCGCGTGCGATCCCGACACCTCATGCCGCTGCGATCAAGAACAGGAGAGCCAGCAGCACTGGATCGATTCAGAAGGTTGAATCCTCTGGGGATTTGCAAGAAATGGGGGATCTTTCTGAGGTAATTGCTACTTTTGCGGTGAACGATGAGGGGCAAGTGGAAAATTCAGCCGCAATTTCTCAGTCTTCTTCTTCAGTGGAGGTAGAAGCAACGGTAGATGCTGAAGAAGCAGTTCGCGAAGAAGTATCTGAAGGTGCTGAAGAACCTTGCACTGTCGAAGCAGTAGAAACATCTCATCAGCCAGTAGAAGTTAAAGAAGAAAATTCGGAAGATAACTTGGTAGATATGAATTCCTTGGCTGCTACTGCTGCTTACATTTATGAAGACGTTCACCAAGGGGATGATGCATTGCTCCTTCAAGATGCGGTAGTTTCTGTTGCTGACCATGTGGATGGAATTGACAATCAAGAAGTGGGACTGGAAGTGCTAAATGATGAACTAGGTTATGATTCTGGCAAGTCTGACCAGAAAACTGCATATGATGGAGAATCTGGTCGAGGGTCTGGAGAGGGGGGAGATATGGGAGATGAGATAGATAAACTGGTTGAAGAACGGTTAGAACAGTTGGAGAATAGCAAGAAGGCTGAGGAAAAGGTCGAGAAGAAGCTGCGTGCTTCAATGAAACCGTTGGAGTGGGCGGAAGAGCTTGAGAAGAGACATGCCTCGTATGGCCTGCATTGGGAGGAGGGGGCGGCTGCCCAGCCAATGAGACTCAAAGGGATTCGGAGGGGGCCGCCTGCTGTTGGATATTTGCAGATAGACCTTGATAATGCAGTGTCCCGTGCCATTTCATCGCAGACATTCAGGCGTGACTATGGTTCCCCGCAGGTGATGGCAGTTCATACCAACTTCATAGCCATAGGCATGTCAAAAGGGGTCGTGCTTGTTTTCCCGAGCAAATATTCTGCTCACTCACCGGACCATATGGACTCGAAGGTTGGTTTGTCCTCGTTTTTCTTGCAAATGATTGTACAAACTTGCTCACTTTTGACACTACAAATGCAAGTTTATCCACTAATTTTCAATAATATTTCTTGCATTTATATTGTATGTCAACTTACATTCTCATCTGTCCCATTTACCTTATGTAACCTTCTTTGCTAATCATTCAATCAAGGTCCCTTAGTGGTTCGATCATAATATTTCCCCAGTTTATAATTTTTTACTTTCTGTCCTCTTCATGTAACACTTATCTATTCTTCTGTGTTTTTTCAATATTAGTCCCTCAAATTACTCATATTTGATTATTAGTCCCTCAAATCTTCATATTTCGTATCAGGTCCCTCAAATCTTTTTAAGTTATTGCCAAATCAATATATTTGTTAACTTTACTCATAAACTCGTGGAATATTCTGTTAACTCTTAATATAGCTCAATACGATGGCTGTTATGCACCTCCATTAAGACAACCATCTCCTCAACACTAACTCCATTTATCTGCCTGATGTGAAACAGAAAGGGGGAGTCTAAGGATTTTGGGAAAAGATGAGAAGTGAAAGAAAATAATGGGTTATCTAAGAAATAAATGAAAATGCCTTCCACCTTCTCGGACCTAATGCCGCTTCACGCCGCACATTCATCGATCTTGACCTCAGGTCGCTTTATACCGCACGCTCGATCTTAGCTCACAGCTAAGATTTCACACCTTGCTATGGGCGATACGCCCCTGAAGGGAAACAACCCAAACAATTTTTCTTAAAATTCTAGTCTATTTTTTTTAAAGCAATGAATCTACAAATAAGCTTACAAATAATGATCTCCACATATCCGATGTGGGATAAAAAAGAAAACAAAGACTAAATAAATAAAAGAAAAAGAAACTTACTAGACTCAAAAATTATACATACTCGGTTCAAATGAGAAGCATGACATTGTGTCCCTATCATTTTCACCGAGTGGGAAGAACTCGACCTCATCGGGTATACATGAGGTGGTGGTGGCTCGACACTGGTCTGGATCTGAAGCTACTGATTTTGTAACTGAACTTGTTGATCTGAATCTGTTTGTGATCTTGTAATTGAACTTGAAATGGTTGTTTTTTATTGTTGCAGATTTTAAATCTCAATTTGAAGTGGCTCACGCCAGCAGGCGAGGCTCGGCAACTCACGTACACAGGGAGGTCGAGTGGTTGTCCAATGATCCACGACTGCAAGAAGACCAGGGCACAAAAGGGAGCAGTAGGCTTAGTCGCGTTTGAAGAGGAAGTGGACGAGGAAAGGAGTGCTGGTGGCAGTTATCTTGACGGCTGTGTGAGTGGTGGTGAAGGGGAGAAGGAGCTATTGTCGATGATGAAGACGAGGAACGGAGGCGTCATTGATCAGATTAAGAAGGTGGCAAGACTAGTGGCAGGACAAGGCAGGGTGAATCAGGGCTTTGAAGGAGACAATCGGGGTGATCACGAGGGAAGAAGATGGGATTGTTGTGGTTGATGACTTCTTTGTGTGTGTTGAAAGAGAGACAAGATGAACAGTAGGTGGAGAGAGAGAGCACGTGGGAGTCGAGGAACGAAACTGGTCACGTGAGATAAAATGGAGGAAAGAGAAAAGATGAACAATAATCATTTTTTTTGTTTTGAGATTTGAGAGGAGGCTGTGGCTAAGATAGGATTTGTGAGAAGATAAAAGAGGTTAGGGATTAAGATAAGTGGGAGGATTTGAAATGTGGTTGGAATTTGAGAGATCGGGGATATTGGATTGGGACGAAGGAGGCAGGAGATTGAACAGTAAGGATTTTGTATTTTTTTTAAATTTGTGAAAAAAGAAATGAATGAGATTATTTGATAAAAGAGATGAACAGAAAGAACCAATGAATAATTCAAATAAAATTTTACCGACTTCACATCGAGAATCTTTTCACAAGAAACTTATATTATAATTTTAATTTCATCACTTATTATTTTCTCTAACCATGCTTTGATACCAAATTGATGTGAAACAAAAGAGGGGGGTCTAAGAATTTTGGGAAAAGATGAGAAATGAAAGAAAATAATGGGTTACCTAAGAGATAAATGAAAAGCCCTTCAACTTTTTTGTACCTCATGCCGCTTCAAGCTGCATATTTATCGATCTTGACCTCAAGCCGCTTCACGCCGCTGGCTTGATCTTAACCTTATGCCGTACGCTCAATCTTAACTTCACAGTTAGAGTTTCACTCCCTGTCATGGGCGGCACGCCCTAGGGAAAACAACCCAAACAATTTTTCACAAACTTCTTGTCTATTTTATATTGAAAGCAATGAGACATATAAATATGCTTACAACTATTGACTTTTCTCCACATACCTGATGTGAGATTAAAAAGAAAATAAAGATTAAATAAAATAAAAGAAAAAAGCATACTAGACTCAAAACAAAGTACAGATTCGATTCAAATGAGAAGCATGGCATTGATGTCCACATCACTTTCTCACCAAATCTAAACCCATAACTCCATTCCCTCTCTCTCATCAACTCCAATTCCAAGCCCCTTTCAATTAATTGAGCTCGCCAACTCCTCTCTCTCTCTCTCTCACACACACGAATTTAGGGTTTTCTTAGAGAGAAATTAAAGTAGAGATTGAGAAGCCCTTTGGATACGGGGGATTTAGGGTCTTTTGAGAAAAAACAGAGGGGGGAGAGAGATTGTTGGGTGTTGTTGAAGGTTGGGGGTAATTAAATCATTTAACTAACTCGTTAGATATTAACTCAGGTTTAGAGTTAAAATCGAATGGAATTATGTAAGTTGTCCTAATTTGTTGCAACTTAAGAGATTTGAGGGACCTAATAGGAAACATGAGGATTTGGAGGTCTAATATGAAAATACGAGTAATTTAATGGACTAATACTATTGGAAAAACCCTATTCTTCTATGTATCATAATAATTGCCTCTACATGAGCAACTTGAGCGCCTTTTCTTCTGTTCCCAATCTCCATCTTATCCTCTCCTCTCGAGTTTACCAAAACCCTTTTACAATTTCGTGTCCATTGTATTATCTCTCTCTCTCAACGAAAAAAGAGAAAAAAGAAAGAAAAGGAAAGAATAAATTCTGTTGTATTTATTTATTTTTTTCATTTGTGTCCTTTTTATTGTACATATTTGAACCATATAACAATATGCACTTTAGTTGTTTTATAAATTTTCTTAAATTTACCAATGTATGCATAGATCACACAGTACTGAATGCCATTTAAAGGTTTGACATTTTTAATTGCTAATATTTTGTTTCTGCAATTTTCAATCCTAAAGCAAGTCCATCAACATTTGCGACCGCATGATGTACTAGAAACTGAAAGTTTTCTCATCTACTCTCTCTTGTTCTACTAGATCTGGTCAACATATCTCACTGGTCATCTTTAATTTAGTGTCTAACATACAGCTAGCAGCCTGTTTGTTCTATCATAAATATACATTAAAAATAAGGCCCAGGTTAGTCCTTGGTGTTAGCCCAGTGCAACAAGCCAATAAAATTGTTGTTATCTATTATACTTTTTTCTAAAATTATTCTTTTCACTATCTAAATTGTTGAAAACTCTCTATACGGGTATCTAAAATTGATACGATCCCTTGTCTTCTTCCTGTAGACATATCGAATTTGATATCTGTCCTTCCTCATGCATTTATTTTGATTTTGTTACTTTAATGTGAAAGCCTTTTAATTATTGGTCCTATGATCAAGCTAGATTGAACTAGATGCATATACCAATATATCTATTATCGTTTTCATGCTTTAGACTTGGGGAGTAGCACTGAGCAAAGCTGAGGTGTTTTGTGCAAAACAAACCCAACATAAAAAGGCCATTACAGAAACCCTTTCACCCACATTCTCTCACTCCCCTCCCCCTCCCCTCTCAATGTCCACTGGAGGAAGCAGGGGCCTCACTTCTTCGTCTCTTCCCCCGCCCTCCTCATATATCTCCATCTTCATGGACACCAACCTGGACATTATCCCGCCATGATTATTTTCCCCATGACACCATTACCAATCTTAAAGGTACAGTCCAACACTGACTACGCTTTAGCCCTTCTGTTCTCATTCAGTTTCAGTCTCATTTTGCTTGTGATCCCTTCACATATGACGTGGGTTTGTGTTTTTTCGTCTCGATCTGGCATTCTCTCAAACGGGTTGTGTCAGAATTCAGTCTGATCCCACATGGGCTTTTTCGTGCTTCTTGTTCTTGTATCTCAAATGGGTTTCCATTATTCGTAATTCTTTATACATAAATTTTAGCTGGAATTCCCAGCCAATTTTAGGATTTTCTGAATGGTCTCATTCTAGATGTAATGCGTTTGTGTTTAAGTAGTCTTAGTCTTGTTGTCATCTTGTGCTTATGTCTCAAATTGGTTTTCTTCCTTTCTCACTCTCTGTGCATTTTAAGTTTCTTATACATTTTATTTGCATGTCTTCAAGCCAATTTTTAGATTTTCTAGATGGTCTTATTATAAATATTATGCCTATGTTTAAATAGTCTTTATTCTCGTTGCCAAATCTGATTTATGGAGGGTGATACCATTTTGAAGAATGGTCTCTAACGCTAAAATTGAGTAGGGTCCCTCCTGTTTGCCAAACCACCTTCCCCTTCTTGCTCCTCGTTTAAATGATCTATTTACGTGTATAAGGTTAATTCTTGTTCATTGTTAATCTACTTGATAATCATGACTCTCCTTTTCTTTCCTTCAAATTCCAAGAGGTGAAGAAACAATTCGCCTTTGTGGAGTGTGACCTCAACTCCCTCAAGTTTCATGTTGGGTTCTCTGGCAACATAAGGATGACTGATTCAGTCATCCTTATGTTTCCAGCTACGATTCCTTATGTTTCCAGCTACGATTCTGTGTAATTCTGCCCATTGGAATTCTGCCCTTCGTCACCAGCTACAATCCCTATGGATTCCTCCAAGATTCCTTACTCTTTCTTATTCTTTGCGGAATTATGCCCTTCATGATCCTTGCGCTTCTAAAAACTGGAAATGAGGCTCCCTACGGAAAAAGAAAGCACCAAGATGAAATCAACCTTCGGAGGGAAATTCCGCAAAATTTAGAATGGGGAACTCTTACCTACATTGTTATCCTACTATAACCTCTTACCTCTAGTCTCGTGGGAGCAATATACCACTGCCACTACATTTTCTTTTCCTTTTCTCTCTTTGCGGTGCAAAGCCGAACCTAATACTTGGCATTGGACTCATGGAAAGAGTTCGGCTTTGTTCTAGCATGTTTTGCAATGAAACTATTTCTAGGACAAGCACTTGCTTGCTCTAGATGATCCTTTTACAAAAAGGAAAATAGAAAAATCTCCATGGATAAAAAAGGGTGCCGTAACTAAACAGAAAATCAAGTAGTATATAAAATTATAAATTCAAACTATATGCGTGAATCTATCAACAAACATTTGTAATTTCTCTTAAAAATGAGTACAAGATAGCTATTATTTTAAAAGAACACAATTTAATATAATAAGAGACTATCTAGGTGGTACATACACTTCTATCCTAAAGCCATTATCATGTTAGACATGTACGAGACTTAAGTGTTTGAGATGCACCGGGGAATAATACTTCTGTTTTGTGTGCATTTTTTTGGAATTTTTGTATGTCCGTGTATTATGTTGTGTCCGTGTCCATGTCAACACAGGAAATTACACTTTATATAAATTTCAAATACTATTTACTTGTTTAGAAGTAACATTAATAACTCTAATCCTAACCAAAACAGAATAGAATACCTGGTGACCAAAGACAATATCCAACATTTAGCAGCAAGTGGTAGAAATCATGACTTGAAAGCTATTGATGACTAATAAGGAATTGCAAAACACCCACAAAATAGGGAATTGCTACTGTACCTGGGCACTATTCTTGTGAAAGCACCAGTGCGTTAGTGTTCATGTTTATAATACATGGACAATGTTCAACATCACAGTACTTTGCACATCCCTTTCCCTATCTCTTATATCCTTCAAAATTTTGTTCTATTTTCTAATCAATTATTACATTTTTTTAAAGAAATGTAAAATTTTACTCTTAACTATATTTGTACTTGATTTAAACGACTTTAAAATTCTTGACTTTGTTGCACCCGTATCTTGTCTTGACTAATAATCCATTCCTAGGACTGGCAACATATTCACACTTCTAGAACTAGGGGTTTAAACAAGCTGAACTTGAGCGAGCCGGCTCTGTTCGAGTCTGGCTCGAAATTTGTTATGAGCTAGCTCGAGTCAGTTCGTTTATATTTCGAGCTTTAGTGGAACACTTGAGTTTGGTTAGATTTGAATTTCGAACATAAAGTTTGGCTCGTGAAAGCTCAAAAATGTAAAAAAATCAAAATCAAACCAATTATTGTACTATTGTGAATTTGATTCGCTTGATAGTGATTAGTTAGTAAGAACATTATCTTCATTCATTCTTATTAGAGAAAAGAGAACATGAACTTAAATAATTGAAAGAAAATCCTATTAGAATAAATCGAGGAATAATTACATACTCTCATGTCTTATAATTCTATGATAATCGATGCATATTCATAATCATGTTTGTTATTGATATATGTACACATATTCATAATCATGTTTGTGATTGATGCATGTACACCTAGACAAGTAACATGCTTTTAAATTTTCACGACCTTGTTCATTTACTCACACACACACATCGAGCTTATTCAAACCAAACATGAGCGAGTAGGCTTAGTTCAACTTCGGCTCATTTATAAATTTCAGCTCGATTTTGAGCTCGAGTTTGACTTGTTTATTAGTTAAGTGAGGCAGAAACAAGCTAAATGTTGAGCCGAACCCGGACTGTTTGCGAGCGGCTCGTTCGTTTGACACGCCTATCTGGGATCATGCTAATTTAGAAGGATTTGCCTCACTATATCTTTCATCCCCTCCTATTCAATGGAATTACTAAGTTTAAAGCCAGATGTATCATCTTGTGAAATTTTATTATGACATTGGCTAATTGCTTTTTATTTTCTAACTTCCTTTTACATGTATGCTTGGAAGGTTTTCACTACGTCCAAGATATATCTTGGATTTTATAACTAAGAAGGAAGTTTTCAACCTGTCATACCTATGGCTGTTTCTGTAGATTCTGTTTGCATGGATTTTCTGCAAAATAAATGTTGAAATAACAAATAAAAATGTTCTTTTATGACATTAATTTGGGAAGTAGAAGAGACACCATGAGGTGAAGAAATGAAGAGTCATCATCATCAATTAGGAGAAATGAAGAGTCATCATCAATTAGGAGAAATGAAGAGTCATCATCATCAATTAGGAGGAATGAAGAGTCATCATCATCAATTAGGAGAAATGAAAAGTCACCATGAATTGGAGAAGTTAAAGAGTCATATATGCATTATTGTCATTTGATTATGACATTAAAGTAGATGGTTGGTATTCTTGTAAGTTTTTTCTTTGAAGCCTATAAAAGGCTAGTGTATCTCTTTGTTTTCATCAAGCAAGCAAGCAAGAAAGAAAAGTTGCTCTCCACTTAAAATTTTAGATTATAGTATATTAGTCCGTAGACCAGTATACAACACTTGGTATCAGAGCCAATTCAATTTTTTATTTCATTTCCTCTTCTCCTCATGGCCTCCACCAACAATCTCATCAATCCTCAAGTGCCCAAGTTATTGAAAGATAACTATGAGAGTTGGTCAATTCAGATGAAAGCTGTATTTGGCTCTAAGAGTTGTGGGAGCTAATCTTTGATGGGTTCAAGGAACCCACACCGGAGGTAGAAGCCGCCTACACCGCCGAAGAGAAGAAGGCTCTTAAAGAGCAAAGAAAGAAGGATTGCAAGGCTCGTTTTCTACTCTATCAAGGGTTGGACGAGTTTACCTTCGAAAGAGTTGCCGAAGCAACGACGAGCAAGGAAGCATGGGAGATCCTTGCTACCATCTACAAAGGAGTCGAGCGGGTGAAACGAATTCGCCTCCAAACTTTGAGGGGCGATCTTGAAGCCACTCAAATGAAAGATGAAGAAAAAATCTCCGATTATTATTCACGATTACTTTTAATTGTGAATAAAATGAGGAGAAATGGAGAGAAGATGGAGAACATCCGAGTGATGGAGAAATTGCTGCGATCCCTCTCATCAAAGTTCGAGCACGTGGTGGCGGCAATTGAGGAGTCCAAGAATTTGGAGGAGATCTCAATAGAGGAGCTTTTGGGATCCCTCCAAGTTCATAAGCAACGCATGCAAAAGAAGACTGGTTCCATAGTCTTGGAACAAGCATTAGAGTCAAAGCTGACTCTAAATGATCGAGGCTCACATAGTAGAGGTCGTGGTCGTGGCAGAGGCAGGGGACGTGGTCTCCAACAACGAACCACTCAAAATTAAGTAGAGTTCCAAAGCTTCAGAGGTCGAGGACGAAGCAATCGGGGAAGATTTACATCTGGACGTGGAAACAACAAAAACGTCCAATGTTACAACTGTCAAAAATTTGGACACTATGCCTCAGATTGCTGGCACAAAATTGAAGATCTTACAAATCTCGCCGAAGCAACAAATGATGTGGGTAATAACTCTACTCTTCTTCTTGCTCATGATGATTCAAGTGTTCAGAATGATGTTTGGTACCTTGACTCGGGTGCTAGCAACCACATGTGCGGGAAGAAAGAACTATTCATGGAACTCGCAGAAGGAGTTCATGGAAGTGTGAGCTTGAGAGATTCTTCAAAACTCTCCGTTGAAGGCAGAGGGAAGATCAAAATCTATCAAAAGGATGGTAAGCCCGAGTATATTTCCGATGTTTATTATATTCCTCACATGAAAAGTAATATTCTCAGCATCGGTCAATTACTCGAAAAAGGATATAAAGTATATATGGAGAACAACCATCTTTGGTTGAAAAATACAAAAGGAGGTCTTATAGCTTGTATTAAGATGACAAGGAACCGCATGTTTTCCTTGCATCTAAACACAAAAGTTGAGAAGTGTTTTCAAGGACTCATGAAGAATGAGTCATGGAGGTGGCATCTTCGCTTTGGTCATCTAAATTTCAGCGGCCTAAAGCTACTATCCACAGCCGGCATGGTACGAGGTTTACCAACAATCGATCCACCAAGTCATACTTGTGAAGTTTGCATAATTGGCAAGCAAACACGACTTCCTTTTCCTAATGGAAAGTCATGGAGAGCGGAGGCACCATTGCAACTTGTTCATACTGATATCTGCGGACCGCTAGATCCCGTCTCTTTAGGAGGTAATAGATATTTTATTACCTTCATTGATGATTTCAGTAGAAAGTTGTGGGTGTACATTCTTAAAGAAAAATCTGCTGCCTTTACTACCTTCAAGAATTTTAAAGCTCTTGTTGAAGCAGAGAGTGGCTATAAGCTAAAAACTCTCCGATCTGATCGAGGTGGTGAGTACACCTCAAATATGTTTCAAGAATATTGCAGGGAGCAAGGCATAAAGAGGCAGTTTACTACTGCCTATACACCACAGCAAAATGGTATCGCAGAAAGAAAGAACCGCACTATTCTTGACATGACAAGAACCATGCTTAAAGAAAAGGGACTGCCGAAGCAGTTTTGGGCGGAAGCTGTGGCATGTTCAACCTACTTGCTCAACCGGTGCCCGACGAAGCAAGTAAAGGGCAAGACGCCTCAAGAAGCATGGAGCGGCTATACGCCTAATGTCGCACACCTACGAATTTTTGGGTGTGTTGCATATGCTCAAGTACCTGAAGTCAAAAGGAAGAAGCTTGACAATCATGGTGAAAAATGCATTTTCATCGGATATAGCGAGGAGTCGAAGGCATACAAGCTTTACAATCCACTAAGAAACTAGTGGTTAGTAGAGATGTTGTCTTCAATGAAGCTGAAGCATGGAGTTGGAGCAATGAAGATACTGTCAAAGAGCAACCCATGGTGAATGAACCTGACGAGCCCCTACAAGAGGTTCCACCACCAACTACACCACCATCTCCTCAACATGCTACACCGTCTCCTGCAAGATGTTCTCCATCTTCTGGGGAAGGTAGTAGTAGTGAATCCTCCGTGCAACGAGGTCCAATCAAAATGAGAAGCCTCAGGGAGATCTACGAGCAGATAGAAGAAGATGGAGAAATTAATCTTTTTTGTTTATATGCCGATCATGAGCCTCTCACTTTCCAAGAGGCTAAGGAAGAAGAATGTTGGAGATCAGCAATGAAGGAGGAGATGCATGCCATCCAGAAGAACGACACATGGGAGTTGACATCACTTCCACAAAATCACAAGGCGATAGGTGTCAAATGGGTGTACAAGATCAAACGCACAGCAGATGGTGAAGTTGATCGGTACAAGGCGAGGCTTGTGGCGAAAGGCTACAAACAAAAATACGGCATCGACTATGAAGAAGTCTTTGCACCAGTTGCTCGATTAGATACGGTGAGACTATTAATTTCACTTGCAGCTCATCACAGGTGGAAGTTATATCATCTAGATGTCAAGTCAACATTTCTCAATGGTATTCTTGAAGAAGAGGTGTATGTACAACAACCAGAAGGTTTTTTGGTAAAAGGGCAAGAAGACAAAGTAATCACCTAAAGAAAGCCTTGTACGGCTTAAAGCAGGCATCACGGGCATGGAATGCCTGAATTGATGGTTATCTTCATCAAAACGGCTTCACCAAATGTCCTTATGAGCATGCCATCTACATGAAGAGGAACCATCAAGACGAATTTCTAATAATTTGTCTTTATGTTGATGACTTGTTATACACAGGAAGTTGCGTCGAGATGCTTGCTGAATTCAAGGAGGCGATGTTCAATGAATTTGAGATGACGGACAATGGATTGATGTCCTATTTTCTTGGTATCGAAGTGAAGCAACAACAAGATGGGATATTTATATCTCAAAAGAAGTACATGAAGGAGATCTTGGAGAAATTCAAGATGAGTAACTGCAACCCAGTAAACACCCCAATAGCCACAGGAATGAAGCTATCAAGAGAAGGAATTGGAGATTTTATAGACTCGACTCTTTTCAAAAGTCTAGTTGGTAGCCTGAGGTACTTAACGACCACAAGGCCTGATATTGTTTATGGAGTCGGACTTGTGAGTCGCTATATGGAGACACCGAAGGAGTCTCATTGGCTAGCTGCAAAGAGAATTCTAAGGTATATCAAAGGCACACTCAACCTTGGTCTATTTTATACTTATGGTGAAACTGCAGAGTTAGTAGGCTATTCAGATAGCGACTGGGGAGGTGACCAAGATGAGAGGAAAAGCACCACTGGCTATGTCTTCTATCTTGGGTCAACTGCATTTTCATGGACCTCAAAGAAGCAAGGAGTTGTGGCCTTATCTTCATGCGAAGCAGAGTATGTGGCAGCTTCATCTACTGTATGTGAAGCTATTTGGTTGCGGAATATTTTGAAGGAGTTGGATCATCCACAAGAAGAAGCGACTAAAATATTTGTGGACAACAAATCAGCCATCCAACTTGCAAAGAACCCAGTACATCATGGGAGGAGCAAACATATAGATACACGGTTTCATTTTCTCAGAGGCCATGTAAAGCAGAAAACTGTGGAGCTGGAGTATTGTCATACCATGGAGCAAGTAGCAGATATTTTCACCAAGCCATTGCCTATTGAACCTTTCAGAAGGCTAAAAGAAATGCTTGGTATGAAAACATTTTGATTTGAGGGGGCGTGTTGAAATAACAAATAAAAATGTTCTTTTATGACATTAATTTGGGAAGTAGAAGAGACACCATGAGGTGAAGAAATGAAGAGTCATCATCATCAATTAGGAGAAATGAAGAGTCATCATCAATTAGGAGAAATGAAGAGTCATCATCATCAATTAGGAGGAATGAAGAGTCATCATCATCAATTAGGAGAAATGAAAAGTCACCATGAATTGGAGAAGTTAAAGAGTCATATATGCATTATTGTCATTTGATTATGACATTAAAGTAGATGGTTGGTATTCTTGTAAGTTTTTTCTTTGAAGCCTATAAAAGGCTAGTGTATCTCTTTGTTTTCATCAAGCAAGCAAGCAAGAAAGAAAAGTTGCTCTCCACTTAAAATTTTAGATTATAGTATATTAGTCCGTAGACCAGTATACAACAATAAACACATGTACTTTTTAAATAGACCTTAAATTATATGCCCTCTGCCAATGTCTTTCCCTTATTTTAACAGATAAATATTTTACATGTTGGGACACTTTAAATTGTAGTATCACTTCATAATCCAATATTTTTATCTTGGTCCATTCTCTGTTACCAACTTTTGTAATGATGAGTCTTTTCTGGTTCAGATCTTTAAATAGAAGTGTTATATTTCAGATGCTGACATTTGGTTCCCATGGCGCAAGATCTCAAATACAAGTGACTTCCATGTGCTTCAATCAGCTAGGTGACCTACTTTTGGTAGGATATGGTGATGGTAATCTGACTCTTTGGGATGTACAGAGAGCAACGGCAGCAAAAGTAATCACTGGGGAGCATAATGCCCCAGTAGTTCATACTTTGTTTCTGGGGCAATTTAAAGCTATTACAGGAGATTCTAGGGGGCTTGTTTTCTTACATACTATCTCAGTGGTCCCACTGCTCAATCTATTCTCCGTCAAGTCTAAGGTGTGAAGAAAACTTATCATGTGTCTTACTTGAGCCTTTTTCTTAATGCCCGTGCATTTTTTTCATCTAGTCTTTTGAATGAATGAATCTCTTTTATCTACTGTTATTTGTCACATAATGAACTTTTATTTGTTTTCCATAACAGTGTCTTCTTGATGGTCAAAAAAATGGCATTGTATTATCAGCTAGTCCTCTTTTGATTGAAGATTCACATGCGATTGGCTATACCACAGCCCAAGGGAACTCAACAGTTTCCACCAGTGGTCTTGGTAGCATGGTGGGTGGTGTTGTTGGAGGTGTAGTTGGAGGAGAGGCGGGATGGAAGCTGTTCAATGAAGGTTCTTCTTTGGTTGAAGAAGGTGTGGTCATATTTGTCACCCATCAAAATGCTCTGGTGGTATGGAGCCTTCATAAGATTATGGGAGAAATTAAATTATTGTCTGCCTTTTAAGTTATTGTAAATAAAAGCAACTTGCTATCAATTATCTTTAAATGATATAAAATTCCTGTTTTGCCCTTCAGGTTAGGCTCACTCCCAATGTGGAAATCTATGATAAGTTTCCTAAACCAGATGGGGCGCGAGATGGCTCCATGCCTTATACTGCATGGAATTGCAACTCACATGATTCATCTCTCGGTGAGATTTGAACATATTTTCTGCAATTTTTGCTGCTGTTGGAGCCCTGATGTTTCGTTGCATAAATCTGTAGATGCATCTGATAAAGCTTCATGGCTTGTGATTGCGTGGGATCGTAGAGTTCAAGTAGCACAGTTGGTAGAATCAAAGATGAAATTTTTTAGGGAATGGAGCCTTGACAGCACAGCAATAGGAGTGGCATGGTTAGATGATCAGGTATTTCTCCCTCCATCTGTCCTCTTTTTGTTGATGCATCTGATTGTTTTTCTATTTGTTTACTCTTCCTTAAACCAGATGTTGGTAGTTCTGACACTTCGAGGACAACTCTGCTTATTTACCAAAGATGGAACTGAGCTTCACCGCACAAGTTTTGTTTTAGATGGTTCTGGTGTGGATGATATCATCTCCTGTCATACCCACTTTACCAACACTTTTGGGAATCCAGAAAAGGCATATCATAACTCTGTAACTGTAAGAGGAGCTACTATATACATACTTGGGCCAATGCATCTTTTAATTTCTCGCCTTCTTCCTTGGAAGGAACGCATTCAAGTTCTGCAAAGAGCAGGTGACTGGATGTGTGCGTTGGATATGGCAATGAGGCTTTATGATGGTCATGCACAGGGTGTAATTGATCTTCCAAGAACTGTTGATGCTATAAGGGAGGCCATAATGCCATATTTGGTGGAGTTGTTATTATCCTATGTAGATGAAGTGTTCTCCTATATTTCAGTAGCTTTTTGTAACCAAATTGGCCAAGCTGGACAATTGGAAGGTCCAAAATCCACAGACAGTTCTGTCCGAGCAGAGATTGGAGAGCAATATGCCCGTGTTGGTGGTGTTGCAGTAGAATTCTGTGTCCACATTAAAAGGACTGACATCCTTTTTGATGGAATTTTCTCCAAATTTGTTGCTGTCAAGCATGGAGGTATTTTCTTTTCTACTGGTATACGTGCCTTGAATGCATTCATTTTCTGATGTCAGTTTTGTAATTTTCCAGCTGGTTTAAACTCAACTAGGCATCATCATCATGTTCTTGCCAGAATATATATCCATTGCAGACTTCTATTTGTTACAACATTTTTGCGCAAGCGCTGTCTAGAATGTCTTATTCATCATCTTTCAATTGTTAAGATAGTTTACTTTTTAGATGTTTAATTTGAGACTTTATATGTGATGAAATTGTGTTTCCACCACTGAGGGATGCAATGTTTATTAATAAACTGATTAAGGATGCAACAACGCATACTAATCCTGAAGTTCCAAAAGTAAAATGTAACATGTCTTGATATCAATCATGAACTAGGAATTACCTAAACTATTAGAAATCCTGATCATTTTTTTTGCCATGAAAAGAGGACACAAGTCACGTGCCTATGAAGTATATACAATCAAACTGTGCATGGCACAATGCTGGCTTAACAACTCTTCTCCTGAAACATCACATTACGTTATTGTCTTAAATATTGTAAGCTCTCTAGTGTACTTTGGTCAAATGTCCTGGTCAATTTCGAGTTTTAAATATTCTACATTAAGGTTATGATTGTCAATGGGTGCGTTTTCTTTATCCAGAAGACTTGTGAAGACCTAGTTTCAGAACTAAACAGGAAATTTGTAATAGTGGAATATTGTTGCGGAAGAAAGTAATCAAGCTATGATATGTAGGACACTTTTCCATGCTTGATTTAATCCATTCATAACTGACCAAAACACTTGTCCATCTAGGTCTGTTGTTTGTATGCATGTCGTTCTCTCTGCTTTTTCTCAAGGAATATGCATGCGAGCATGGTATGTTTTTAGTATTATCAGTGCGACTATAATAAATTGATTGCTTTGTCATAGTTTATAACAGAAACATAAGTATTTTGTGTGTATGTTCGTGTATGTGTATTTAAAAATATTTAGTCACAAATAAACACATGGATAACTGTGTTCCTATGTCTAAACTTTGATAGGCGAATACCTAATATCTGTATCAGAATATTCTTACTCGGGTTTGTGTTGAAAATTGATAACAATATCATGAACAATAACCAGCATTGGGAAATTTTGAGCGGAACAAGTGCACTGAGAATTGAGGTCTTGCTTAGTAGTTCTGATGTTGCACAGATAAAAATGAATAGCGGTCTAATTTGACATTTTCTTTACAGTTTTACTTGTGCTTGGAAAGCATGCATTTCTCAGGAGAAAAAGATCATTGCACTATGAATTGTGACTTTGTGAGGGATAAATATCTTCAGGGACACAAAATGAAAATATTGATTTGCTCAGCATCTTTAAACCTCATTATATATACTGACTGGCTGGCTGCCCTCTTGGAATCAGGAGCATTTCCATAATATTATTTTCATGTAGTGGAGCTTCTCATGCATAATTTTCAGTATCACTTTCATTTTGACAAGATTCTTTCCATGTGTTGTTTTTATTTATCTTTGTAACTGATATATATTGAGTTCTATGAAAAGTTTGTAATGTAATCCTGGAATTGATATTTTCTCATAGAAAAGTGGTTCACTTCAAATTTGTAATAATGGGCTCATTGAATTAATATCGATAATATCAGCAGTGTCACTTGTTTTCTCATCTGTGACATGGATCTATGTTGCACAGACACAGCAACATGACATGACATGGCACGATACACAGACAGACGGAAATTATAGGAAGCATACACAAAAGAGAAGTATCATCTGATACATGTCACACACATGCGGTTGCACGATAGGAGTGTCCGTGCTGCATAATTATGTGGATCCTTTTAGAACACGATACACATCTTGTTGTAGTAAACTAATTTTTGTTTGGCCCTTTAATTGTAATAGGCCATTTAATTGTAAGCAAGCAGTGAAAGATTCATAAAGTTAATGCCATTTTGTAAAGGCCTGTTAGTTATGATTATACTTTTGACTGCTATTGGGACTTGCTTATTCTAGATTGATATCTTCTTTGCTAATATCAGGCGCATTCTTGGAGATTTTGGAGCCATATATATTGAGGGACATGCTTGGCTGTTTGCCACCAGAGGTATTTCCATTCTTGTGTTTGTTTTTACTATAATTTATCATTACTCGAAAAAGGGATGTAATTCGAATATATTTTAACAAAATTTCAGATTATGCAAGCCTTGGTTGAGCATTACAGTGCCAAAGGATGGTTACAACGTGTTGAGCAATGTGTTCTTCATATGGACATCTCTTCCTTGGATTTTAACCAGGTAATTTGGTAATAAGTTAGATAGATTAGCAATTTGTTTTTACTGGAACAATCATTGCTAGTTAAAAGCATTTGATACAGTTTGATTCATAAATTAGTTTTGAATTGTATTTCTTTCTGAAGTATTCTCATTACTTCATTCTTTATGCAGGCAGTCAAGTTATGCCGTGAACATGGCCTGTTTGGCGCGCTGATATATCTTTTCAATAGAGGTTTAGATGATTTTAAGGCACCTCTGGAGGAGCTTTTGGTGGTGATACAAAATAGTCTACACTCAGATGTTGCTGCTGTCGGGTACTTCTCTTGTTACCTGGATAATATATCCGAAGCAGTCTCAAAATTTGCAAATTATCTATCATCCTTGTTATTTTGTTTTTCCACCTTGACTCATCTGCATTCCTTGGCCTTCTTATCTGAATGATGGGACACGTGCCAGGTTCAAATAGTGATTTGTTTAATTTGTTTCCTTTGGCGCTCAGCCAATAGCTTTTGAGAGTAACCTTTCAATCTTTAGTCAGATAAAGTTTGACCGAAGTCGTGTTGGCTTTGATGCACCATAATATCTAATTTGACTAATAGCATTAATTTTCTTCATCTTAGCTTTCCTTCTTTTAACCCAGCTTATCATGATTGGTACAAATTTAGCCTCAAGAGCTGATGTAATACATGATCGCAATCACCTTCGAATACAAATAAAAAGGAAAAAAGTAGGGTTTACAAGAAATAAAATGAAAAGAGAGATTAGGGTTGGAAAAAGAACCAGATAACTTTGGGCTTCGCACCCCTTACACCACAGGCTTCGCACCCCTTATACTACAGGCTTCACACCCAATCTCAAGAACTCAAGAGCTCTGAAATTTTAACTGAAAAAGTTTTTATTTAATCATTATCTGCTGTTCATTGAGTTGAGCCTCTTTATATAGGCTCTTACAAAGTGAACTTCCCCATCACAACAGCTGTGAGACTAAGTTTTATAATAAAAGAAAAGGCTAAACTTAAAAATAGACTAAGGCATAAAAGATAACCAGTACTGGTGTGATGTCCCCATCATTCCCCCCGGGGTGGGAGAGAGTCGACCCTGTCGAGTGAGGACACGTCTCATGAAGCATCTCAATCAGGCCATGGTGGTGGCCGTGACAGTGGCACTAGTGCATCACATCGAGACCAAGGTGGTGAAGGTGGAACTGGTTTTCGTATCGGATCGATAAAAGATGACAGTTTGATCAAGACACCAATAGCAGACTGAGGCACGCCATCCATGATGAAAACTGAACAGAGTGCACTTTGCACCAAAAGTGCGTTGATCTCTTGTGAACCTGACTCTTGTAGACATATCTGCAATGGGTCGTACACATCAGGCGATCTCAAGAAAAATGATACCCTCATAGCTGCCAATGGTGGTACTAACTTCAAAGTAAGCTCCGCTGGAAGATCTACAAGGATCTCAACAGGGAGACCTTCGACTTCCATAGGCTGTGGGGAAACCTCTTCTTGCTGTGACACCGACTCAGCAATAACTTCTGGTCTTGGCTCTGGCTTATCATAAATTTCTGGCTTTGGTTTAGATTGTCATCAATTTCTGGCTCTGATTCTGGAATGTCAATAGCCTTTATCGCCTTGTTTTCTAGCATCTTAACTATGCCAACGAGGATCTCCTTACATTCAGCGACCAAATCGCTGAATTGTGGCCCCTTAAGGTGTGGAGCATACCGAGCATGAAGAAGTTCTTATAGGATAAGCCAATCTCGACAGTCGATATGATTATCTTCCCACCACCAATAAGCTTCTCCAGCTAACTTCATTTGGGCGTAATGACAATTCTGCGTGGGTGTCAAGGAGAAATACCTAAAGAAATTCTCAAGATAGTTTAATCACTTTTCATACCCATCTTGATCATAAAAACCCCGAAAATACGGGGGAGCTGTATACATGTCCCTTTCAACCTCCTTTTCATCCCTATCAGTATAAATGTATTTGCCACAAAAGTAAAATCCCATGAATAAAACTCAATGCATAAAAATCAGAGGTTACCCAATAAATCGGTAGCTCGAATTGGACTCAAATTGAGCTGAAGATGTGCCAGAACACTGATTCTTTACTGCTGGGACAGTAATGGTGCCAAATACGAGCTCGTGGAGGTCAAATCTGCTGCTTAAGTGCTATGAAATCTTTATAATGGCTCCGGGGCTCAGTCACGAGCCCAACGCTTTGAGTAGAGCTCCGAACGGGCGAGAAACAGACTCCGGGCTGGTCGGGATGGGAGAGAGCCGGTTACTTTTCACTGTAAACAGTAACCAGATGAACAGTAATTACTGTTCACGATGAACAATAATTTTTTTTTTAAATTCCTCTTTTTTTTTTTTTGCTTTTTCTGTTTTTTTCCTTTTTTTTTTTGCAAAGTAGATCTAGATCAAGATTTAGATCTAGATCTATCAGTAATCTTTTTTCCCTTCAAAGTAGATCTAGATTTAGGATTTTTGGAAGAGAAGAAATTCGAAGGGGATTGGGACCAAAGCTCTGATACCAAATTGATGTAATACAGGATCGCAATCACCTTCGAATACAAATAAAAAGGAAAAAAATTAGGGTTTACAAGAAATAAAATGAAAAGAGATTAGGGTTGGAGAAAGAACCAGATAACTTTGGGTTTCGCACCCCTTACACTACGGGCTTTCGCACGGGCTTCATACCCCTTACACCACGGGCTTCACACCCAATCTCAAGAATCCAAGAGCTCTGAAATTTTAACTAGAAAAGTTTTTATTTAATCATTGTCTGCTTATTCATTGAGTTAAGCCTCTTTATATAGGCTCTTACAAAGTGAACTTCCTCATCACAACCGATATGGGACTAAGTTTTATAATAAAAGAAAAGGCTAAACTCAAAAATAGACTAAGGCATAAAAGATAAGCAGTACTGGTGTGATGTCCCCATCAAGAGCCTTTTTGCGTCCTTTCATCCTTTTGCATCACTACGCTTACTCTATTTTAACAAACCCCACTTTGACTTTCTGTCTATTCACTTCAATTCCAATTTCCTATACACGTTTTCCATATATTATGTGTTCTAGAAGGATTTCATGCGAGAATGCTTGAATGTGATCCGCCACATGATGGGGAACTTGGAGAAATTTCTGCTTTGTATTTAAGTGAACAAAGGCGACATATTAAACCATGCCCCCCTGTTGTGAATTTAACTTAGAAAGCCAAACACTAAAGTTGTCGAAAGATTGATGAAACCAAAAATTTTGGATTGATCGAACTGGGAATACTATGATTAAAGTCAGTTACTAATTTGTTTTCATTTCAGAATGTCAAACTGGGGATATTTCTTGCTTAAGAAACTATTAGGTGAAAATTTACAGAAATGGTAATGCTTTGACACTGTCATGGGAACTACATTGGACCTAATGTGGTAACATGCCTACAGATGATGAACGTGTATGCAACTATGTGCATATAGAAATGAACGTTATTGATAATCTGTTTAAACAATCAATTGAAAGTTTAATAAAATTTATTATTCTTTTACTTGGTACAATATGTACCTTGGCTTCTTTTGTTTAAAGCATCAGCACTACACTGGAAATTGTGATATTGCTGTGATTTGATGACTTTATGAGTCTTCTGTTGTGTCTTTATTCTCTGAAAGTGGAGGAGTCATGTGGACAGGAGATCTTACATTAGTAAGGACAAATTGGTTGCAATGGAAATATAACACTGAGTTAGGCTCTTCCCTTTTTCCTTTTCTTTTTTCTTTTTGGGTTTTGGGGGCGGGGCGGGGCGGGGTGGGGTGGGGGGCAAAATGCAAAAAATAATTATTGAAACTCTTATTTCCAAAATTTATAAGTAATACATAATCTCGAAAAGATATGATTTCTTGAAACTAAGACATATCTAGAGAATGGTTATAGTCTCTTGTAGTGGACATTTTCGGCCTCTCTCGAGATCACAACACGTGTCTCGCGACAGAGGGGTACTTTGAGAAATCGACAACTATTTCATCAAAACATTTATATCTACACATGGGAGTTAGTTACGCCTCTAGAATGAAGGAGTCAGTTACGCTTCTAGAATGAAGCATGTGGTTATGAATAGATGCAGATTTCTCTGCATGAGATCCCCACCAATCCTGGCGGTTATGAAGATCCTGCACATTCAAATCTTACGGTTACAACTATCCATGATATTCACATCCACTATGTCTCCTACTAAAGATATAAATATCCCTTCTTTTCCAACAAGAAAGGAGGAAGAAAAAGTGTAAACCCGTAAGTACTTGTAATCACAACGCATTCTGCTACTATTTTAATTCTTTTTACTTATAGTGAACTCTCGCTCTTCTGTGATTTTTTCTGCTTCGGGTTTTCTACATAATTCCTGTGTGTTATATGTGTTTCTGATCTTTGCATGCTCACTCATTTGCTTGTGGAGAAAAAAGTCTTCTGAGACTTTATCCATCACAAAATGATACTTTTGTTAGGAGCTCTGCAGTAAACGCTCAGAGTTTTCTGTCCCTTCATCAAACACTTCCAAGCTCCCTTTCTCAAAAAGCCTCGCAAACGACAATGACCATTCAAAAGAAGGCCACCTCACAGACCGATGACTCAATCGCCGCCTCCAAAGGCAAGAAGATCATCACGGGGGAACAAGTTCTCCTAATCTCCATTCCTCAAATCTTGACGCTGTTCTTGAGTCAACAAGGAGCTATGAAGCACAGACACGAACACGAGTGTCGGACACGACACGGATACGAGACATGGCAAAATTCAAAAAAATAAGATACATGGACATGACAAGAAATATTTTATTATTATTATTTATAAATAAATTTATAAAATCTCAATCAAGTGATTAACAAACTAAAATACCAATCAACACGTGCAATCTAATCAAATTAATTAAATCATGCAATCTAATTAAATCTCTCTGATCCTCTCTCTGTCTCACTGCCTTAGTCTCTGATCCTCTCTTTACCTCACTGCCTATCTCTCCTCTCTGATCCTCTCTCGCTCAGTCTCTGATCCTCTCTCTGATCCTCTCTCTGTCCCACTGCCTCTCTTCTTCTCTCCCTGCTCCTCTCTCTCAGTCTCTGATCCTTTCTCTCTGTCTAACTGCCCTTCTCTCCTTTCTCTGTCTGTCTTTCTCTATCTCTTTGCTCTATGCTCTATGCTCTCTCTGCATCGACAGAGAGCAGAGAGAGAAAGGGAGAGGGAGCAGAGAGACTAAAAGAGAGAGGAGGAGCAATAAGAGAGAGATCCAGAGTAAGGAGCAGAGAGGAGAAGAGAGATCCAAAAAGGGAGAGAGATAGCAGTTGAGAGAGAGGGGGGAAAGGAGAGAGCTTACCGATGAGATCAATCCGCCGCCGACGACCGCTTGATCACCACCGACCGCGAGATCACCGCTCCAACGTCGACGACGATGGAAGACCACCGATCGCGAGATCACCGCTGCATGAATTCACCTCTCGAACGTCGACGATGATTGACGACCACCGAAGCTTTGGGGGAGCGAGGGGACCTGAGAGAGAGAGAGAGAGATCAGATTTGGGGGGAGCGAGGGGATCTGAGAGAGATCGGATTGGGTGTGAGGGAGAGAGATCGAGAATTTGGGGAAAATTTAGGGTTGAAAAGGAGAGAGAGATTCAATTTTTATTAATGAAGCGGGTCGGGTCCAATAAACCCACACCTACCGACCCAATAAACCCACACCTGAAAGCCAACGCCCGTGTCCAAGTCGTGTCCAAGACACGATTTGACCGTGTCTGATGAGTCAAACTGGTTGTCATGTTGGACAAGTGTATCGGGCACTTGTCGGGCACGTTTTCGTGTTTGACACATACCCGACACGGACACACCCTTGTCATAGACGAGGAGCCCTCGTCCCCGACAACTACTCCTGAGCGAGCAGCCAATGAGCATGAGTCTTAACTTCCCGCTGAAGGATAACTCCTCCAGATGTTGACCCTTCTGCATAAGCGACTAGATGAGCAAGAGAGGAAGGCGATCCACGAGCGCGAGAAAGTTGCTCTTGAGAGATACGCTGTTACCGTGTCCACAACCAGCTTCTTATTCAGATCGAAATCCTCAAAAGGGCTCAGACAAGGAGCTCTGATGTGGAGGAATCTCATCCTTCACCATTATGTGCGACGGATACTGCCTACACAAGGGACAATCGGAGGCGTCGTAGATCTGTATCCCCATGTCGCAAGGAACACTCCGATGAGAGTGAGCCTCCTAAGCCCATTAAGACGCCTCGCATCGAGGATCTCGTGGAGATGGTCCGAAGGATTCATGAAGGCACGTCGCAACCTCGCGGTGACCCAGGACCCTCCATCCTGTGGATCTCCAATTCTCCTCTTTCGAAGGAGATCACATCCCACCGGTTCTCGAAAAAGTTCGTGATACCGAGCTTTGATTGCTACATCGGAGTGACTGACCCCGTCATCACTTCCGAGCTTATCAGGTCAAGATGGTGGCCCACTCCAACGATGACTTCCTCATGTGTCAAGTGTTTCTATATAGTCTAAGGGTGTGGTCTTCGACTGGTTCTACTCGCTTCCTCCGCTATCTCATCGGAGCTTCAAGGAGGTCAGTGATGCCTTCTTCAACCAATACGCCTTGCGGCAAGAGTTCAAGAAGAATAACAATCATCTCCTTACGGTCAGGGTGAAGCAAGGAGAAACTCTTAAGCGCTACATTAATCATTTTCAGAGCCAGATGGTCCTAGTTTATAACTGCAATTACAATGTCTCGGCTGCTTTCATCGCCGGACTGGAGATCAATCATTCTTCTACAAACACTTGGTGAAGCACGACATCACCAACATGAAGGATATTCTGTCTCGAGCCCAGAAGTATATACAATTGGAAGAAGCAACAAGGAATACAACAGACCGCTCCACCAAGTAATAAACCGAGGCTCCGCATAAGACTCAAGGACATAGCCGGGGGCATGATACCCATGAGCTAGTGAACCACAACCCCTCGCAGAGCCAACTCTGAGTTTTCAGGACGGACGTCGACTTCACCCCACTAAAGCTTCCTATTGACCAAGTCTTCTGCGTCATCGAGGGCTAGCCCTGGGTGAAGCGCTCGAAGCCACTCCAGCATGATCCAACTCATCCTGAAGCGGAGAAGTACTATTCCTACCACGACAGTTGGGGGCACCACGCTATTCGGTGTTGTGCCCTCAAGAAGCTTTTTTAAGATCTTATTCGTTAGAGATACCTCAGAGTGTTCATCCTCACTCCCGGGGCAACTTTTGAAGCCGGACAGATACGAGATAGTCGACTGGACACAGAAAAACTCGAAGCATATTGTTGAATGTAACATGTTAATCATCGAATGAAGCTTTCATTCTCTTATTTACTCTAAACGTCACAGGGCATACACTTTTGCCCTCATTTAGCTTCGGATGGACTCGATCTTGCTCCGGATGGCTAACTTGCCACATCCTGGACTTGGTCTCATTCAGCTCTGGATGGATTAACGTCCCCATCGCGGATTCGATCTCACTTTAGATGACTAGTCAACTTGCCCCATCTCAGACTTGGTCTCATTTCAGTTCCGGATGGATGGCTAACTTGCCCCATTGCGGGCTTGATCTCACTCCGGATGGCTAACTTGCCATCTCATCCGGACTTGGTCTAATTCAGGTCCGGATGGATTAACTTGCCTCATCGCGGACTCCATCTCGCTCCGAATGACTAACTTTTTCCATGTCGGACTTGGTCTCATTTAGCTATCAATGGATTAACTTGCCCCATCAGGTCTTGTTCTCACTCCGGATGGCTAACTTGCCTTATCCTGGACTTGGTCTCATTCAGCTCCGAATGGTTTAACTTGCCTCATCGCGGACTCGATCTCGCTCCGGATGGTTAACTTGCCCCATCCTAGACTTGGTCTAATTCAGCTTCGGATGGATTATTTTTCCCCATCGCGGACTCAATCTGTTTCGGATGGCTAATTTGCCCCATCTTGGACTTGGTCTCATTCAACTCCAGATGGATTAACTTGCCCCATCGCGAACCCGATCACACGCCGGATGATTAACTTGCCCCATCGTGTATTTGATCTCGCTCCGGATGGACTAAATGCTGCTCTGTATGCATACTGTGCATCACTTAGGGACTCAAACTCTATCTTCGGACTCCATACTTTAGTCCACATAATAACTCTGTATAGGGCAAAGAAATTGTCAAGGTAATTGGGCTCCGCAACATGACAATGTATACACCAAGTGGGATTAACCTGCCCCTATTATGGACCCGCCAAGTCCTATGCCAGCCTGAAGATGGTGAATTCAGGACGAGATCGAAAAAATGATGGTCGGTCCTACTCCTTCGGCCTCCCATCCATAAGCCCCGGGAAGCAAAAGAGTGGGGGCATTTGTAGTGGACATTTTTCGTCCTCCCTCGAGATCAGAGCACGTGTCTCGCGACGTATGGGTACTTTGGGAAATCGACAATTATTCCATCAAAACAACTCCATATTTACATATGAGAGTCGGTTACGCCCCTAGAATGAATGAGTCGGTTACCACCCTAGAATGAAGCATGTGGTTATGAACAAATGCAGATTTTCCTGCATAAGATCCCCACCAATCATGGCGGTTACGAAGATCCTGCACATTCAAATCTTACGGTTACAACCATCTATGATATTTGTATCCATTACATCACCTACCAAAGATATAAATATCCTTTCTTTTCCAACAAGAAAGGAGGAAGAAAAAGTGTAACCTTTGAGCACTTGTAATCTCAACTCACTCTGTTACCACTGTGATTCTTTCTACTTATAGTGAACTCTTGCTCCTATGTGGTTATTCTCGCTTCGGGTTTTTCACGTAAATTCTCTGTGTTATCTGTGTTTCAGATATTTGCATGCTCACTCATTTGCTTGTGGGGAAAAAGGTCTTCCGAGATTTTATCCACCACACCTCTCTTTGAAAAAAGAGGTTTTTTAGATATTAATCCCTAATAATTTTCATAATTTGATATTAGTCTTCACAAAACTAAATTTAGATACGAGTCCCTCACATTTTGAACCCAAGTTGATAAAAGTCCCTTTGTTAAACTTACTCTTAATGTGTTTGATTTAACTATAGTTTAGAGTAACAAGGATGCGAAAAGACTAGGCTACCCTCTCCACCCTTCCTACTCTTTCATTTGCCCTAACCCTTTCATCTCTTGTTTCGCCATTTCCTCTTCCCTCTTGTCTCGCTTTAAACAACAATGAAGGTTGCGTTAAATCCAGTTATGACGAGGATGATCACCTTAAATTCAATGAAAACGAAGAAGATGAGAATGAATATCATCTGAAATCATGTAATCAAGTCCAATGAAGGACTATTGAACTTTTTTCTCTTGAACAAAAAGATCTAGTCTAAATCTCTTTAGTCAATACTATGAACGGAGTCATGAGTTAAAGTCCTAATGTTTTTTTTGGTTTTTAGGATTTATAAGCCATTTTTGGGACTTGTGTATTCTTCTGTAAGAGGCTGGGCGTGCTTGATCTAAATTTATATTTTGCTAAAAATTGTGTTATATGGTTGTTTTAGTGTTTTTGTAACGTTAATCTGTGGTGCCAATAATGAAGGGGGTGCATTGCTGATAGATTTATGTAAATGGAGATTTCATGTGAATTCAAATAAGATTGAAGGAATTGGGTTCGTTTGTCCTCCTCTCACAGATGAATAAGGGGTGGAAGAAGAAGAAACAAAGGAGAGACCATGACAAAAAAATTTCTGTGAATTGGTCTTTGAAATATGAGGCATTCATTAGTTTCTGTATGACATTGTGTTTGCCTATAAATTTGATGCATCAGTGTATAACTCTACAGAGATTAGCGGCAACAATAATGACCAAGGCAACACAAACTTCTGAAGATTAGCAAGCTTAGTAGGCCAAACAAAGAACCGACCCAAGAAGTTCTTGCAATTATGGTGATGTATGGAGTGGCAACATAAAGTTGTGAGTATTGAAGTTGTCTTAGGATCTATATTCTGACTTTGGTCACTGCTGTTAACATGAGAAAAATGTTAGCTTCAATCGCCCGGGGGGGGGGGGGGGGGGGGGTTATGAGTTTTAACAAGCATGGGCATTTTGGTCAAAAAAAGTTGTTAGAGATAATAGAACATTTGTTCCTTTTGGGATGACTCCTACAAGGACGCTTATCAAGTATGTTCTACATTGGAGAGAACTAATATCCAAATACACATTTGTGAGTCTGATATCAAAATAAGATATTGTTAGGGACCTATATCCCAACCCCTCCCCTATCCACCAACACCCCCCAACCCCAACCCCACCCAAAAAAAAAGGAAAAAAGAAAAGATATGTTTACAGTTTTGTGAATGTTCTTTAAACAAAAGAATTAGGATGAAGAAAATAAAGAAGGGATATTATTGTGCGATCATATTGAATAGAAAAATTATATTCATAGAACCATATGATACCATGATGTCATGCAAAAGATTGTTTAGATATCATTATATCATGCAGAAGATTGTTTAGATATCATTTTATCATGCAGGAGATTGTTTAGAAACTGAAATTCTATGACAACTAGTTCCACTCTTTCATGTTTAATACTGCCCTGGAGCTGTTATGATACCATGCTTTCAATTAAAACCCACCCTTATCCTTGTTAACTAAAAAAGAAGTAAATATAACATATTGGAATTCTAATACACTACTTCTTTTAGCTTTTGTTTATTCATGCTAATATTAATTAATGACGTGGGACTTGGGACTTGTTGCTACACATGAAGGAAGGTATTGTGTAGGTAGAGAGAAGACGGCATACCCTAAACTAAGGGGGTGTCTTTTTCATAGATTAGAAAAAGTACATAATTAAAAAACAGTTCTTATACTAATTTACATAAATAACCTTTACTACTTTAACACTCCTATGAAGTTGAAGTATAGATATCAATCATGCCCAATTTGCTATAAAGAAGAGAGAGAGAGCTCATTCTAGACAAAGCTTGAGTAAAGATATTACCAAGTTGACAACTAAACAAATGTTACAAAGTGACTATCCAATGTGACATCAACATGTCTCAGAAAAGTGACATTGACTTCAATATTCATTGTTCTCTCATGAAAAACATGATTATAGAAGCATAATTGGTCGCCTTATTGTCACAATGTATTACCATCGACTTGTCGCATAAGACATTCGTGTCACGAGGAAGAGACTGTATCCACTTCATTTCCCAAGTAGCATGGGCCATAGCTCTAAACTTTCTTTCAACACTAGACTAACTAATAATGCTTTGGTTTCCCGTCTTTCCTCGTGACACGAAGAGCTTCTGCATGATATAATGATATCTAAACAATCTTTTGCATGACATCATGGTATCATATGGTTCTATGAATATAATTTTT